>VKKT01007329.1:21879-33737 GCA_008038995.1 Haliotis laevigata | reverse complement strand
CATTGGTATATGGACTTGAATATTGATATACTAGGGATGTACAAATAGAGCTGTTTTGAGAATAAGATAATGAATGAATATTCTAATAAATACGTTTTAAAGTTACAGTTCAGTCTGTAAGATGCACCTTAAGTAGGGGATGGTGGCGTAACCTAGTGGTTAAAGCGGTCGCTTGTCAGGCCAAAGTCCTGGGTTCTAGTTTCCTCATGGGTACAATGTGTGATACCCATTTCTGGTGTCCCCGGTAAAGATGTTTTGTTCAGAGTGATGTTACTGGAATACAGGCATAAAACCAACTCACTCACTAGAAGTATGTGTATGTTTTGCTGTCTGTGTGGTGCAGAGCAAGGCCCTGTTGGTGCTGCTGTCTCTCGGCCAGTTCTTCAAGGTGGTGGAGATGCTGTATGGGATGAGATGCTTTGACAGGGCCACCTGCTTCATCGAGGCTTGTCTGGAGTTTGGGGTCATCGAGAAGACACCCGAAACTGGTCAGTTGACAAGTCACACCTCTCACTCATGTAACGATTTTAGTGTAGGGCTTCTTCAGGATCAGATCTTTATTTATTGGCTAGCACTATAAAACCAGCTTACGTCAGGGCTAGTAGAGGCAGCCACACATACACATACACGTGGGGCGGTGGGGTAGCCTAGTGGTTAAGGCGTTCGCTCGTCACGCCAAATACCCGGGTTCGATTCCCCACATGGGTACAATGTGTTAAGCCCATTTCTGGTATCCCCCGCCTTGATATTGCTGGAATATTGCTAAAAGCGGCGTAAAACCAAACTCACTCACTCACTCACATACACACACACACACGTGCACGTCATCATATGAGCGAAATATTCTTAAGCAATACATTAAACCCAATTTCACCTCACCCCTAAAGTTGTATTTCAAAAGTTTGTTTTTTGGTATTTTCAGAATGAGTGAGGGCATTTTAATAATTTTGATGCTACATAGCAACAAGTTGATTCATATCATATTCATATCATCTTGAGACTTGCTATCTCGTGTTGCATTTATACTGGCTCAGTCTTGGTGCATTTAAGGATTTTTTTCTGCATGTGGAAGGTTACCCTTGACCAATAATTTGCTATGCAGAGTTGCATCCCTGAACATGCCAGGAATCCAAATCTTAGATTTCCCCAATTGGTCTGTGGACACTGAAGATGTTTTGAGGTTTTAATCATATCTTCACACAGAGATATACTGAATCTGAACAATCGTATTTTAAAGAGATTTTTCCAGCCATTAATGTTCTTGGTACAGTCTTGATGAATCTGCCGATTGTATCTCTAACTTCAGCTTCACTGATGGAAGCGGTCTTCCTGGAACACGCCAGATTTCTGACTAACCTTGGATTGAGGAAAGCTGCCGAGTACTACTGCCACCTAGCGGGCAACAAGGGCCAGCAACTCTTGAAGGAAGTTGAAATACTATTCACCTAACACAGTATCATTGTAAACTTGTGAAATGTAATATATTACAAACCACCAACGCATTTGAATATTAGAATGGGTGTTGTGTGAAAGTGTTTGCAGGTGTAATGAAAGTTTATGGGTGAGGCTCTTATTTAAAAGTTGAACATTATAAGTGATATTTATGAACACAAATCAAATTACTTATGAAGGAAGAAAAACTGAGCATTTCAACTCAGTACAGAAAATGATTATTGTCATATCCTGATTCTTCGAACAATATTTCATTAACCTGAAATGTTGATATGAACATATTGCACTCTTTCAGAGTTGGGGTGGTGGGGGTAGCCTAGTGGTTAAGGCATTCGCTCATCATGTGGAAGACCTGGGTTCGATTCCCCACATGGGCACATTGTGTTAAGCCCATTTCTGGTGTCCCCCGCCGTGATATTGCTGGAATATTGCTAAAAGCGGCGTCAAACTAAACTAAAACTTTCAGAGTCAGTACTTCCAGCATATATGACATACACAAGTATTATGATCTTTTTTCATTTTTCTTTTTAGTGAATACTGCAATGGTAATTTTACTACATATAATTCATATTCATAAGTTTCCAAATATTTTTGAAATAAGTTATGTTTTTCCATCAACAATGACAAACTATGGTTTCTTTAGTTTTGTTAGAGTTTTCTTGTCAACATGATGTTACAGTATGTTATGAAAAAATGTATATTTAAAGTCTCATTACGTTTGTGATACTCAGCGAGCCAGATCTTCATGGAGGAGGGAGCTCAGTAGGAATTGTCTAGTCCATTGGTTTACAGAGCAGATGCATTTGTTATACACCAGACCTGTAATTCCGTGTTACTGTGAGATGATGCTTCACACTTCCCCGCAACTACTGACGAGTGCTGGAGAGGCAAACTCAGTCTGGTGGGGTTAGCCCAGTGGATAAAGTGCTTGATATGATAAAATGTCTGATTCTTCGCATAGATACAGGTCAAGCAAGCGTCTGTCATTCTCCATCACGGCTGGAATATTTCTAAAAGCAGCATTTATCCAGTGTATGAAATAAGCCAAAATTCCAGCCCGACATCTGGGCTGGTAACTTAAAAAACTTACCAGCCCAGAAGAGATTTAACCAGCCTTCTTAAATACTAAATAGACAGTGCCAGTGGACACGTTATCTGAATGGGGTTTGGCTAGCTGTAAAATTAGACCATCCCTCAGAAATCTAGCTCGTCTTGGGCGGTCTGACGGGCATTATTTCAATTACTGGTTTATCACATCTACATCTTAACACAGACATATTTGCCGGTCAGGGTCGAGTATATCCGGAATGAGGAAGCTTTTGTTGCTCATGCTAAATGTATGCGTGTCTTTACTATATATAGTTCTACTTTTGATAGGGATGCCTAGACAGAGATGCGTTCTTGTATCTCTATCATATGTTGTGTAATATACCATATTCCAGGACTACTGTTGAAGCCAAATACTGACGTATCCCTTTCAGCCATTCAGGTTTGCTCTAGCAGGAGTCTGGTATAAGAATTTCTGGCTGTCTAAATACCTATAACTAACCACCTTTTACTATATATTTCATTCTACAATTGTACATGTATCCTGTTACTTCTCAAATGAAAGGCTCAAATTGGATGATAGAAAAGCAGAAATCAGTGTTAACCAGCAACAGATATCTGATACCTTTCAACTGCTTGCTTCATGAAATCGAAGATGTTCACCAGGGTTTGTGTCCATCTAAAGATTCATTGTTTTTCTATCAAGTTTTAATCATGCTATCCAGATTAAGATGCATGCTTGCAGATTCCTTTCCATACCATATTTGTCCTAATAAACACCCTGGGCACATAGAATGTTAACAGAGGATGGTGCTGATTAAATCAAAGTACAGTTTGATAACATATTACTCCACTTCTGATAAGGATATTTTTATCTTTACATATTATGTGGATCTGTTTTGTGTATCATGGAAAGTGTATATGTAAATAGAATGATGTATCCGATTATCTCTGTCAGAACTTGAGTAATATCCTTCAAATGTAAAGATTACATTTAGGACATGTTACATTGTCTCACAATATTTTCTATATGTCAGTAACAGAAATATTTAACTTGGTATGGACAGTTGTTAAGAATATTTACAAATTTGTTTGTAATTTGCAGGGTGTTTATTACAGGAAATATGGTATTAAGGTTGGTTTGCATCAGTGTGCGAAATAACCACTGGCCCGGTGGCCCATGGCTAGTAAAATTCCAGTCGGGCCAGTAAAATCTCCAGTCACTGGCCCGGCTGGATAGTGAATTTTCATGGGGTCATTTTGTAAATATATCACTCTTAAGTTATAATACACTTTTAAATCATGCAGGATTATGGCCTGAGAAAACTATTCATCATATTAGTAGCTTAATGATGAAACCCAAGTCATGCCGATAATATCTTTTGCTTAGTTTCTACATTCAAATGTCGGGCTAGTGAATTATTTGGAGGCTAGTAACTTTCAGGCATAGCCAGCTTGACTGGCTAGCAAAATTTGGGAACTATTTCGCACACTGGTTAGCATTGAGTTAATGTGTGTCTCCCTCTAGAGGTAGAGGGATTGAACTTTGGTCTTTCATCATTTTCCTGATCTAAATGTGATAAATATTAAGTGTGTATAACAGAAGGTAACGGCAATCCCAATATTATGATGTACAGTACGGGCAGAGTGGTCTCAACATGTGTTTAAATTCTATTTCCATCCCAGAAATAGTGGCAGGTTCTTTCTATCAATATTTTGGAATTCCAAATATTCTTTTAAATGTACAGACATGCATGAAACTTCCAATACAATAGCAGTTTGTGAGGGCTTCAAGTTGGCTGCATTTGTGTATATGTGCTTTTTGACCAGCATTGTAAAGCATTCCTAGTTATTTATACATGTATATTCTTTATGCTTGTTCATTACATATGTACGCCACTGAAGAATAAATCTTCACATGTTGGTATGATTCTTTATGAACCTCAGTTTGTACAACTGAATGTCTCATTGAAATCATGACAAAATCTTATCTACTTATTGTTCTTCATGAGCCGGTTTTACGCCCCACTCAGTCATATTCCAGCTATATGGCGTCGGTCTGTAAATAATCGTGTTGGACCAGACAATCCAGTGATCAACTGCGCAATTGGGAACAGATGACGTGTGTCAACCAAGCCAGCAAGCCTGACCACCCGATCCTATTAGTTGCCTCTTACGACAAGCATGGGTTACTGAAGATCAATGTTCTAACCCGGATCTTCACGGGTCAGTTCTTGATGAAGAATTATCTTCACAAATGCTGCTGCAGGGAAATAACACCACACCACTAAATCATAAATTTCCATGTAGTAAAATTAATGGATAGAAAGTGAAACAACTATTAATGAAACTACATGGAGGCGATACTCTGTTTCACACACATTTGGAAAGCAGACAATGAGTCAGTCTGGCTTGGAGAGCATCGGTTCCTTGGTTATACAGGAGCCAAACATGTTTTGCTTTCAGTCTGGAATTTTGTCAGCATTCCTTGATCAGCAGCCAATGCCTATCTCATAACAGAAAGAAAGAACAGAAAACTGGCAACACATCTGTTCCAAGCCACTGTGGCGTGGCACACTCGTTGATACGCTGCGAGACACTCGTCGAGTTGATACGCTGCGGCACATATTTGGAAAGCAAACAAAATAAAAGTAATCAAGAGAAAGCCAAGTATTCAATAAACAGCCATATTGATATAAAGCTTTAATTACAGGTTGAAAATATGTACAATATCAACATAATGAAATGACAAGATGAAGGGTGTTGAATAATTTACAGCAATCATGATCTGATGACAATGTACTGTGTACATGTATACACATGTATTACATCTGTAGTCCTGCAGTTAAAATCAAATATCCAAGAACCATCTGGGAAATCGATCCTGGGTCTTCGGCATGACGAGCGGACGCTTTAGCCACTAGGCTACCCCACCCCCCAAATCAAATAATTTCAAACAGAATACCAACATGTAGTAATATGTACAAAAGAAGTAGAAAACCAATGCTTTTATAATACTACTGTTAGTGACCCTGAACATATTTTGAGTAGAGAACATTCTTGAAAAGCATTTACAAATATTTTTAGAACTCTTGACTGCAAGTTTACCAAATGGCACCAGCATGCTCCAAGCATCTAAATATAACTCAAGAAAACCTGTATGTAACTGAAAGAGCAAGAGCATTTTGCTCAACTTTTAGCAAATCCATAGGGTTGGGGACGCCAGAAAATGGCTCAATGTATTACCCCATGGGGGAAGTCTAACACAGGCCTTTAACTTGACATGCAAACACTTAAATCACCAGGTTGCTCACCAATCCAAGGTAGAGCTATATACTCAACATTCTTGAGTAATATGTAAATACTTTTCTAAATTGAATCCAGGAATTACAGATTATAGCACTTCAAATACCATCTCCACAGTGTACCAAACATGTAGGTATAGCAACTAGCTCTTAGCAGAAACACTTGTCTTGTTCATCAACATATCCTCAGATCAGAAGTTCCAGGCACCACATTGGAAACTGCACAATGAGGGCAGAGGTGTTCATCTTTGGATCACTAACTGTTAATGAATTAATTTTGTCTGTGAAATGATTCCATGCTGTTCTCATCAGGGGCTCCCTGACTCGTTCCTTCCATCACACACACACACACACTAGGCAATGACCATCATACGAGGCGCGATACTCATCGACATCAGCTCCTGGAACAACAGCTTGCATGCATACGGAATCCGCACCTGGGAAATCTGGAAAATAAGAATACAATGCTATCTGAAGCCAAAAACCAGTCTGAACATAAATCTGTATACATGTCAGCCTAGCTATATCCTGATGGCCTGTAAATAGACAAGGTCCAATCAGAGGCAACTATCCACATTGTCTGTGTATGCCAAACTTCACAATGTCCTACACTGCATTGAGCAAGTGAGTTGGGTTTTTAGCTGCTTTTAGCAATATTCCAGAAATATCATGGCGGAGGACACCAGGAAAGGGATTCACACATTGTACCCATGTGGGATATCGAACCCTGGTCGACAGCACGACAAGTGAACGCTATTATCGACAAGGCTACCCCACCACCCTTGTTACAATTGTCACATGAATCTTACATGCTTTGGTTTATTTCATTTCAACATTCACTCTCTTTCGCATCCAGTGGAACTCATGGTAGGTGTTATGGGCATCTGTTCTTAATCTTCATGCAAAGAGACTTAATGGAAAGCACTCCTTTCAAGCTTTGAAAACATGCCTATTCTAGTATACATTCATATTCTAATATACATGCATAGTTCGGAATATATGCTTATACTATCAGTAGAGTGAGTGAGGCAGCTTTTAGCAATATTCCAGCAATATCCGGCGGGGAACACCAGAAATGGATGCTATCAGCGGAGCTGACTTGTGTACAAGTTTTCTTACATGTGTCTTGTTCTTGCAACCCCTGCACTCAAACGTCTGGTTGCGGAGGTTGGCGATGCAGATGAGGCCACAGATATTGCACACATGGCACCGGTATGGGTCTGACGCCTCAAAGAGTCTCTCTCTAAGAAACTGCGCGGCACCGTGGGCAATCTGACAATCTCGCTCCATCTCACCAAAACGCAGACCGCCATCACTGGAAAACATCAACAATGTCAACATTAATGTATGTCTTTCCACAACTGAAGTATTACATATAAATCATGCCTTTTCCTTTTCACAAGATTCGCAGTTAACTTGCCCTGACTGGATTGAAGTGGATGTTGTTTCATGCCAGCTGTATTCCAGCTGTTTGGTGTGTTGTTTAACACTGCACTCGGCAATATTCCAGCTACATGGCGGTGGCCTGTCAATAATTGAGTCTCGTCCAGACAATCCACTGATTGACAGCACGAGCATCGATTCGCACAATTGGGAAACGATGACATGTGTAAACCACGTCAATGAGCCTGACCACCCGATCCCGTTAGTCACCTCTTTCAACAAGCATGGGTTGATGAAGAACAAATCTAACCCCATGCGTAGTTACACAACAACCCAAAAAATACAATCCCTCCTCCTCCATCTTACCGAGATCTTCCCTCCATGGGCTGTCTGTTGAGGATCTGTAGGGGGCCCCTGGCTCGGGAATGGATCTTGTCGTCCACCATATGCTTGAGACGTTGGTAGTAGGTGGGACCCAAGAAGATCTGGGCGTTCAGCTTACGTCCTGTGTGCCCATTCATCATAACCTTCACACAGGAGAAAAACAATATCAGAATGATCCAAGACAGAACATACTTTGACTTAACTGTTAAAGTAAAGTTTACAGTTAAACAGGTATGTGTAGCACTACATGAATGGTTACGACTCAAATATTCTCAAAGGCTGAAGGAAATATGGGAGATGAACATTTATAGTGGCACTGAGAGACAAAACGTATTAGGTTACTCCCTAAACTTCCAAATATTTATACAGTTAAAGGATAAATTTTCAGAAACATTTTCAAGATCCACTAAAATGAATGTGTAGCATCACCAAAGACGTTATTACCAATTTCTTGGATTCACTGACAGTTTCTTTAAAAAAACTACATTAACCTCAGCATCAACAAAGAAAAGATGATGCTACATTTTCAAGGTCTTTCATGAATTTCGACACTCTTAGAATTTCTTTTCAAGCACATGTGGACAGAGCGAGTAACTGTATCCAACTTCTTTAATGGCCTTCATCCCAAGCTGAATCTATCCACTATGACCCACACACACTTACCTCGTTGCCTCTCTGATGATAGCCGTACTGGCTGAGCAGATCAGACACCTTCTGTACATTGACAGCATCGTTGAAGGGTGTGGCGTCACCGATCTCGCCCTTGTTGGCTGCCACCTTGCCCTGTAGGCACTCTGTCAAGTGACCAATGGTCATTCGACTGGGGATGGCATGAGGGTTGATGATGATGTCGGGGGTGATTCCCTCACACGTGAAGGGCATGTCCTGAACAAACAAGTCTTACATCAGGAAAAAGAAAATCCATAACTTACGAGTTTGGTACATTGATGCTTTGAAAGATACTTCAGTTACACGGAGGTCAGCCCGATGTGGTAGAAAGACTGAAGCTATCGCTGCCAAATACCATTGGGTGAAACACATGATAAAGGGTTATGCACAGAGAATCAGAATCGGGGAAAGTACGGGATTCGAAACAACAATAATACAATGTTGTGCATAAGTTCATTGTTTAATGCCGCACTCAGCAGTACTCCAGCTACATGGCAGCGGTCTGTAAATCTACTGATCTCACAACTGGGATGCGATGACATGTGTCAAGTAAGTCAGCAAACCTGATCACCAGATCCCATTAGTCGCCTCCAATGACAAGCATGGTTTGCTGAAGATCAATTCTAACCAAGATCTTCATGGGTGGTCATGCATAAGCATAATGGATTAATGTAACTTGGCTTAATGTAAGTCATGATAACAGTCATAACTGCTTTACTAATACTAAAACTAAGACTTGTATTGTTTCCAAGCGACCATATCTTACCTCTTGCCTGTATGTTATACCACAGGTTCCCTTCTGTCCGTGCCGACTAGCAAACTTGTCTCCGATCTGTGGCGTCTTCACGGTCCTGACTCGGATCTTGCAGAACTTGTAGCCATCATTGTTAATGGTCACCATCACCTACAACATCAGAAGCGATGTCACTAAGGATGTAACAGCTGATCCAGCGACAGATGGACAGGCAATTGTGAGTCTACACAGCCAGGATGAGCTACACATAACAACTGATACGACTGATTAGTGACAACATGCAGTGGGGTAGCCTAGTGGTTAAAGCGTTCGCTCATCCCCAGATAGCAATGTCCGTTGGGCCAATGTTGGACCAACATTGGCCATCATTGGGCCTACGTTGGCCAATGTTGGCCCAACGAACATTGCTATCAGGGTCATGCCTAAGACCCACATTCAATTTACCACATGGGCACAAGGCGTGAATCAAGTTTCTGGTGTCCCCAAACCCTGTTTGCGGTAATATTGCTAAAAGTTGCAAAAAACATACTCACCAACTGATGGTGACAAGTACCCCCAACAATAATTATCACTATTGATAATTCTAAGAATGCTCACTTCATTGCCATGCTGTTGCAATACCTCAGTGAGTGGTTTTGGCTTTTAATTATCAAATACCAGGTATTTGGTATCTCTTATCCCCATGACCACTGATTCTATAAAATCAAAACATACGGTGATTGAATTGTTTACCTGATCTACAATGCCTGTCTCAGTCCTCCTCATGAAGACACTGGCATCTCTCTTGGAGAACCTCCTGGCTGTGGACTCGAGCTGCAACACAAACAGTTGAAAACATATTTTACAGCTTTTATGTCATTTGAGAAAACAAAGTTGAATAACAAAGGACAATCATTTGTTTTAACACCAATTAAGGACACAGTTAGCAATATCCTAAATATATGACGAAAGCCTTTAAATAATGAAGATGGACAAACCAGTGATTAATATCATGAGCAACATTTTAATAAGGTTAATAACACAGGGTAAGTGATAACTAAGTATAAAATAACAGAATACTGACAGTTTTTACTGTAAACCCATAATTTAAAAACAGAATACATGTAGAATTCAAACTTGATGAACATGCTTAAATCTAATTATATACATATTTTAAACCAAGCTGAAACACCATCATTTCAAACTGACCTCATCGTCGTTAGCTGGGAGCGTGATTGTTTTCCCAATCAACACATCATCTCCAGACACTCTGGTTCCAGGGGCGATGATGCCGTCTTCATCCAGTTTGTCGTATGTCGCTGGTCGCATACCTTCACACAACACAATCAGAAGTCAGAACAGCTCATTTCAAGACATCATCAACTTACTGAGTATGTAAAACTGTCTGTAAAATATTAACTGGTGCTATGCTGGTTCAGTTAAAACATATGCAAGCAAGAAAACAAATTCATATGGTAATACCGATCTAGCAATTTCTGATTTTGTTCACATTTGTTTCAAATATAAGAGGTATTTTGTTAATAGGACAACAAAACATGCTAATGATTCAAGTTCCTCATCTCAAAATTTCTAAGATTCTCAGGGCGGTGGGGTAGCCTAGTGGTTAAAGCGTTCCCTTGTCACGCTGAATCCCACATGGGTACAAAGTGTGAAGCCCATTTCTGGTGTCCCCCGCCGTGCTGTTGCTGGAATATTGCTAAAAGCGGCGTAAAACTAAACTCAGTCAGTCTAAGATTCTCAACTGTTTTCATGAGGCTTCTCTAAACATTGATTGATTGATGTTTAATGCTACATTCAGCAATATTCCAGCGATATAACGCTGTAAAGAATCCAGTCTGGCCCAAACAATCCAGTGATCAACAGCATGAGCATCGTTATTCCGTATCAATTGAGATACCATGACATGTGTCAAACAAGACAGATAGTCTGACCACGCGATCCTGTTAGTCGCTACTTCCAAACAACCACATTATTTCGATCATGAACAAATCAAAGTATTAACATATCTTCACCAAATAACCAAAACATTCTCAACACCAGTCTTACAGCCGTGTCCATCAAAATCCCAGTTCCGTGCTTAATATCACACTAACTGAGTACGTGGAAAAGGGATCATTGTATGCAAGATTCGCTATGAAGATTAAGTTCAAATCTGTGGCAAGTGTGTTGTTTGATGGTGGCTGGTCCAACCTGTTTTGTCAGATCAATATGTCAGAGTGAGATCAAACGAGTCAGGTCAAACATGTCAGTATGTTTACCTTGGACGTAGTCTCTGGTTGGCTTCTCAAACACCTCCTCTTGATCGAGACCCTTCTTAGATTCAGAATCCTTGTAGGAACGGAAGAAAAAGGATCTGAAAACAAATTCAGTTGACAGTTAAAATCAGGATCATCATATTGAAACATACACTAAGATCAGCCAAAACAGAAGTGGGTGGTCCCTCGGAAATATCACATTGCAAGACAATTTCTTTCGACTGCCCTGAATTAACTGTCATAGTGTCAGAAAGTGATTGAATGTCACATTCAACTGTCATACTTCAAAATTACAGATCTTTTCCCTCTTGAATAACAAAAGCACAGCAAAATCAATCGCACTGCCAAGTATGTGAGCCTGAGCCTGAACAACCTGGTCACATCACAGGTAAGCGTTCATGACTCATGACTGGCTGCCTACCGGAAGAACCCCCTGTCGATGGCTCCCTGGTTCAAGATGACAGAATCTTCCTGGTTGTACCCTGTGTAGCAGGCGATGGCCACGATAGAGTTGATACCTGGAACAGGCACATGGACCTAATGTAATGTTATTAGTAAGGTCAATGGTATGACAGTCAGGTCAAAGGTATGACAGTCAGGTCAAAGGTA
>VKKT01007329.1:0-14238 GCA_008038995.1 Haliotis laevigata | reverse complement strand
AGTCGCCTCTTACGACAAACATGGGTTACTGAAGGCCAATATTCTAACCCGGACCTTCACGGATTGTGAAATTTTGATCCAGCAAATCCTTAAGTAATAATCATAACAATATTTTTTAAATTAACTGCTGAATGATACATGACAGAACTCTTAACGCAATCATGATGAAGTTCAGACACTGTTCAAGCTGTTCAAGCTGAATAACCATCCACCCACCTGTGTTGGTAGCCATCTTCTCCTGAGCAATCAGCACCTTCTCAGATCCATTGATGATGAAATAGCCACCGGGATCCAGGGGACACTCGTTCAGCTCTGTCAAGTCACGATCTGTGAGTCCGTTGAGCAGGCAGTAGGTGGACCTCAACATGATGGGGATCTTGCCGATGTAGGTCTTCTGATGCAGGGTCTCCACCGACTCCTCACCCTCCTTGATCACAGTCTTTGTGATGTCCACGTACAGGGGAGCAGAGTACCTGCAAACACATAGTGAATTTAGTTTTATGTCGCTTTTAGCAATATTCCAAAAATATCATGGCAGGGGACCCCAGAAGGGCTTCACAGATTGTACCCATACAGGGAATTGAACCTGGGTCTTTGGTGTGAAGGTTGAACACTTTAACTACTAGGCTACCCCACCATCCCCATAAACACATGGCACAGAGAGCTTCAGTTGTTACCTTATTGAAGTCACAGATTGTACCCATACGGGGAATCGAACCTGGGTCTTTGGTGTGAAGGGTGAATGCTTAACTACTAGGCTACCCCACCATCCACATAAACACATAGCCACATGGCAGAGAGAGAGCTTCAGTTGTTACCTTACTGAAAGTCACAGAATAATTATCACGTCAAGTGTTTGTTCTATTCTGTGTAAAACTACAATCTGTCATCTTAATCACTATTCCTATGTCACATATTAATGCAAAATTCTTCTGAAAAAAATGCCAATTAAGAAAAAAGTGTTTCTGAGACCAAATACCATGTAATACTGTGTACCTACTGTTCATTATATGTGATAAAATGGTAACAGTGCATCAACTAACTTATACATACGTGAGATTTCGGAGCCGTGCCTCATTGGGCATCATGGGGCTAGGAGCACCGTCCTTCTCCCAGTGAGTTGGCTTGGACAGATAGATCTGCTCGAACTTCAGTAGGTACCTTGGCTGAAGGGCAAAGGATATGAGTATGAGTCTTAGTGGTCACAGTATGTCTTGTCTATAATCATAAAACTAATCATAATAATGAGTCAAACTTGAGCAAGGCAACCATAAGTGCAAACTATGCCAAGACATAAACAACACTCTGTGATAGACAAATCATTTCACCATATTCAGCATTAACATCAAGAGGTCCTGCTTCACATGTGGCATTTTGGGAGGATCCCTGAATTCAAATGGCATAGGATTTAAGAGAAGCAAGGCCCGTGTAGATCAAACATGGCAACTACACTGAATGCTGCATCTACTGTTTTGTGTGATGATACTGTGAGAACAATAATAACAGCTGGAAGTCATAGAAAGTGGTGAAAGACTCAATCCTCTAATTTCCATTTCAGGGATTTAATCCATTAGCCATAATCGGACAACTGGGATGGAAATCCATGATATCAAATGTCCAAACGGGTGGTTAAATCACTTCATACACAAACGAATTCCTTTCCTATAATTATGTAGCCATATCACAAAACTGACATGTCCAAGAGAATATCTCACCGGTGTCTCCAATGTTCCTGACGTATGCTGGGCCTCTGCCTGCAGATCGATCGGTGGAGCATCTTCTACAATTCGCTGCACCGACATCTGGATGAACTCATCAAAGGAGTCGAGCTGCTGACGTACAAGACCCTTCTCGTCAAAATATGAACTGATGACGATCCAGCAGGCCTCCTGCCACAGATCTGGGGTGAGGTCGTCCCCTTCATCTCCCTCATCATACATTTCTGCAACAAGGCAACAGAAAGTTGTTTAACATAACAGTCAGCAACATCTGAACTAATAGAAGTGAATGTTGCCTGTAATTAATCAAGACTAAAACGGACAACCCAGGGATTAGTAATGGCCATCAACACTGGTTATAACACTAAGTACATAGTATATTCTAATATACTGAAAAGTACCTGGATAATCTGAAATCTAGGCCATTTGCCCTTGGAAGAAATGAATTAATTCTGGGCCAAAGTGTTCATGTTTTCGCTTGCCTCATTGGTCTGCTATTTATGTCCACTGACCCTCACGTAAGCTATGTGGTTTTCTGATAGCCGATACCAACACCAAGCAGATGATCTGTCACTTAGATTTTGACTGCACAAAATCTTTCTCAAATCACTTTTGCTGTAATGAGTATTGTCTTAAGAGATTTCTTTCTGTTTAAAAATGATGGATCTTTCAATTTCAACAAAACCTTATGTTTTAAGTAAGAATGAGATATATGGATGAACAAAGTTATTCTTGACAATAAAAAGTGACGTTTCTGTTGTGTAGCTTGATTCTGAGCATGTTGTCACTGCATCTGTTGCGGGACAGTGCTTGTTCACAACGAACCTACCAGTGAAGTAAGATCTTGTAATGTATCAGAAATATGAGCTTCAAAATGACAGAGTGGAAATATATGTAGAAATGGGTCCTGATTTCAGACTATCTCTGTATATTTGAGTTTACTGGAACGAAACAGTAGTACAATTTAACCAAAGGCAGTTGTCACAGCCCCATGAACCCTAGCCATCTTCCATGAAGATCGTTTATGCTGCATTTTCAAATAATACTGATAGTAAGGAAGTATTGTTGGATACCATTGTTTACACAGAAAACCTGTATGTTTGGGGATCATTTAGCAGCTGTTTGACACACCAGATTTAGTTCTCTTCGAGACTAAATCAGTGAGAATTAAAATTATTGAGTATGTAGGCAGATTTAGACCCGCCAAAACATAAACGGAAAGAGTTTTTCCACATAAACATTGTGAATATTTGAGAAGGTAGATTTGATGGGTTCGTGATAAGATGTCTCATGCAATTGAATAACGGACATTATCCACTAAGAGATCATCCGAGATCATTAGGTACATCATCTGATGCTTTGACGCACTATCAGTCATGATCTAATCGCCGTATTTCTTTGTCAGCATTTTGAACTGATGCCGCTGCGCAAAATGTAAACAACAATACAAATGCTCGTATTACAACGACAGATACCTTCATCTTGACCATACATAGTTGATTATGTCCTTGAATGCGTTCTTTACTAAAATAACCAGTTGTTTGTTGATTTGGTATTATGATGACTGAGATATTAACAGATTTAAATGCCTTCTCTTCTAAAAGCCTCAGAGCTCCGCCATTGAACCTGACGGAACTCTTCTTACGGAGAGTTACGAAAGTGTACTTCGACCAGAACCGGATCGACTGAAACAGAACAAGTTTAATATAAAACGTGAAACGGTAAACGAAATACGGAATTCGAATACTTTCTGTTCTTTTAAAGCTTCATTTTTGCAAGTACGCAAATTTCACGAAAGGTATATATTTAGATATAAAGTAGATTTTGGCATGAGATCAGCATTTTTCTTTTGAATGTTTAGGAACTTATAGGCTATTAGTTATTTTGTTCAACATAAACAGGTCATCAATTATTTATTCTTTGAAAATTAATGAAAATGACAAACCATGCTGTTTGGAACTGATATTTCCATGCTTCATTGCCGTGTGCCTGGGTTTGTTTTCTTCTTGCAATGTGCCTGGGTTTGTTTTCTTCTTGCAATGTGCCTGGGTTTGTTTCCTCATTGCAATGTGCCTGGGTTGGTTTCCTCATTGCCTTGTGCCCTGTTTTATCCTCATTGCCATGTGCCTTGTTTTTTCATTGCCATGTGCCCTGTTTTTATTCTCTCATTGCCATGTGCCCTGTTTTATCCTCTTTGCCATGTTTTATTCTCTCATTGCCATGGGCCTTGTTTTATTCTCATTGTCATGTGCCCTGTTTTATTCTTTGCCATGTGCCCTATTTTATTCTCTTATTGCCACGTGCCTTGTTTTATTCTCATTGCCATGTGCCCTGTTTTATCCTTATTGCCATGTGCCCTGTTTTATTCTCATTGCCATTTTATTCCCTTACTGCCATGTGCCGTTTTATTCTCTTATTGCCATGTGCCGTTTTATTCTCTTATTGCCATGTGCCTTGTTTTATTCTCATTGTCATGTGCCGTTTTATTCTCTCATTGCCATGTGCCCTGTTTTATGCTTATTGCCATGTGCCGTTTTATCCTTATGCCATGTGCCCTGTGGTATTCTCTCATTGCAATGTGCCCTGTTTTATTCTCTCATTGCCATGTGGTTTTATTCTCATTGCCATGTGCCTTGTTTTATTCTCTTATTGCCATGTGCCCAGTATCATTCTCTCATTGCCATGTGCCTTGTTTTATTCTTATTGCCATGTGCCTTGTTTTATTATCTTATTGCCATGTGCCTTGTTTTATTCTCCCATTGCCATGTTCTGTTTTATTCTCTTATTCCCATGTGCCCTGTTTTATTCTCTTATTGCCATGTGCCTCGTTTTATTCTCTTATTCCCATGTGCCCTGTTTTATTCTCTTATTCCCATGTGCCGTTTTATTCTCTTATTGCCATGTGCCCTGTTTTATTCTCTTATTGCTATGTCTTGTTTTATTCTCATTGTCATGTGCCTTGTTTTATTCTCTTATTGCCATGTGCCCTGTTTTATTCTCCCATTGCCATGTTGTTTTATTCTCTTATTGCCATGTGCCCTGTGGTGTTCTCTCATTGCAATGTGCCCTGTTTTATTCGCATTGCCATGTGGTTTTATTCTCATTGCCATGTGCCTCGTTTTATTCTCTAATTGCCATGTGCCCTGTTTTATTCTCTCATTGCCATGTGCCTTGTTTTATTCTCTTATTGCCATGTGCCCTGTTCTATTCTCCCATTGCCATGTTCTGTTTTATTCTCTTATTGCCATGTGCCCTGTTTTATTCTCTTATTGCCATGTGCCCCGTTTTATTCTCTTATTGCCATGTGCCCTGTTTTATTCTCTTATTGCCATCTGCCTTGTTTTATTTCCACATTGCCAGTTCTGGGAAAGAGACAGTTACAATGGATTCCAGGGTTCCTGACAACAGAACTCACCTGGGTAAGAAATAACAACAAAATGGAAGTAGTTATGATAAATATTTATCACATTTAATCCATAATTTATGCATAATGTGGTATGAATTTGCCTATCTGAATGAACAGTCTTTTACAAAACTGCAGTGGACAAGAAACAAAATGCTTTTCAAGAGTTTTATGGTTGTTTGTTGTTCAACGCCACACTCAGCAATATGCCAGCAACATGGTGGTGGTCTGTAAACATTTGAGTCTGGACCAGACAATCCAGTGATCAAAAGCATCAGCACAGATCTACGCAATTGGGATACAATGAGTGAATGACATGTGTCAACCAAGTCTGCCAGCATGACCACCCGACCCCGTTAGTCGCCTCTTATGACAAGCATGGGTTGCTGAAGACCAATCCTAACCTGGATTTGCACACGTTTTTCCAAGAGTGAGTGATATGGGTTTTAATGCTGCTTTGAATTGTGTTCCAGTTATCCCAATGTGTCATTCTAATGTTGGAGGAAAGCCAATGTGATGCAGTTCTCAGCCATTTACTAATTCAATGAAACCCATGAGAACTGGCATGGCACTGAAAAACTCATTTTTCAAAACAAAGTCTTCACATGCGGTTTTAAAAACCACAATAGCTTTTTGGTCCAGGTCATTTCTCTTAACCACATTGCAGTGTGGCCATCCATTCATTTCACACCAACAAACAAGCAACAAAGCCGCAATGTCTATGTAAAGTTTATTGCTTATTGAAACTACTAATGCCATTACAGAACATGTACAAAAGCATACATATTGTTACCAAAAATACTGCAAAAAATGCAAAAGAAACTTCTTCATGAGCACCATGAATCAAAAACCCAAAATGTTCCAGTCGGTCATCAAAGACCCCAAAACGTCACCAACTTTTTGTATGCTTTAATGCCATATCCAACAGGATATAAAAAACAACAAAACTACATGTCAAAGTAATCTAGATCTAGTATTGAAATAAAATCATGACTACCTAAGCATATCATGACGAAAGTTGGAAGACATCATCTAAAAATAGTTTGTCTCTAACGTCGACATATCGTGTATGTCACAACATACATTGAAACAGTATGCAAATATCAAAACTACAAAAGCTGATATATATGTCATATCAAAACATACATGTGTTTCATACACATTTTATCAATGAAAATACACTGTATATTTAATGCATAAAAATTAAGCTATAGAAGCACATCAATGAAGCATATTTAATGTAACTTCGCAATAAGAATATTCAACTGCTAATTTCTTTGGTTTCAAAATACACACTGGAAAACATATATACTGTGCTTTGGTTATTTACATACATGCTTTTTTAAAGCTTTAGTTTTGGAAATCTGTGCATAAACTCTCAAAAACTAGACACGTTGCAAATCTTGAACTTCGGAGTCACAGCCATATTCAGTTGGCGTAACAAATATAGGACCATGTTTGATCTGCAGATCTGGTTGGAATACTGAAATAAGACGAAGTGAGCGAGTATGATTTTACACCGCTTTTAGCAATATTACAGAGCAATGTCACTGCGGGGGCACCAGAAATGGGCTTCACACATTTTACCCATTTTGGTAATGGAACCTGGGTCTTTGGTGTAACGAGTTAATGTGCAGTTCTTACGAACTTAACTAAGACATATGTATACAGAGTCTTCACAGTTTCTACAATACACTGGTTCTATTTTGTTGTATCAACTGCTGAAACCAGAAACCCAGAATCTGATTCATTCAAAAAATATTTTCCTCTCAACTAACCCAAGGTGAAGCATGATTGCCTGGTATACTGAACTGGGAACTGTAAAATCAACAACTGTTGTCAAATTCAGTGTCCGTTCAAGCACAAAACTGTTAAGAGTGTAGACATATATGTATACCTTATACATAACGTATACACGAACGTGTGCATTATGTATACATGACAAATCATTAAAGCTGTAACAGCCATAACAATTAAAGCATCTACACCACAGTATAATTAAAGCACATTTCACCAACTGCAGACAGGTGCCCTATTTACACGACACCAACCCATCAACAACCCATGAACGATATTCCCACTGTCAACACCTATTAACGAATAGGGAAACCCACTCTGAGACAAATGGAATGGCCCAGGCTCTGTCATAGATAGATGCATTGGACACAAACCAAGGTCATTGTCATGACATATTTGACAGACACAAACCAAGGTCAAGGTCATAATGAATGTGACGGACACAATCCAAGGTCAAGGTCATAATGACTGTGCCAGACACAAACCATGGTCAAGGTCATTATGAATGTGACAGACATAAACCAAGGTCAAGGTCATTATGAATGTGACAGACACAAACCAAGGTCAAGGTCATTAACATTAGCCATTGCACACATTTTGTTACAAATGTTATTTGAATAAGAAGACAAGGTTGTGCACTTAGATCATGGGGAGGTGGGGGTGGACGGAGAGTGGTGGAATGATGGGGTATGTATTTGAAACAAAATGCCAAAAAGACTTGCTGTGCATGCACATGTCCTGAAAAAATGTATTGTGAAAAACATTAAAAGTTATCAATCCCCCCTAACTCCTCCATAAAAAGAATAATTGTGACAAATGACAAGCCCACATCTGCTGGCAGACAGTGGGCAGTATATACTGGCAAAGTTGTGACCAATACAGCATGAGGTTTCTCAGATCAGGCCAACAGGCCCCACATGCCTCAAGATCATTTTTGAAAATGTTTGGTGAAAGCTAATGAACAGAGAGGCTTGCCAGTTGGAACGATAATTACAGTCCGTTTGAGACAAAATGATACCGATGAATTGCAATCTAACACATAACAAATAGACATAAAAGAATCAAACCAACGCGGACTGCAATAAAAACAAACGGACTGTACTCTATTGTGGCCTGAAGAAATGGTGTCTGGAAAGGTTGGATAGATGGACGGGGCAGTGTACTAGAGGGTGGATGAGGTTGTGAAGGGGTGGATGGATCGGGCTGTGAAGGGGTGGATGGATGGTCTGTAAGGGGTGGACAGAGTGGATGGATGGGATATATAGCTGTGAGTGGATCGGGCTGTGAAAGGGTGGGTGGATGGGCTGTGATCGGACAGTAAGTTGGTGGGATATATCAGGTTTTCTATCACAAAAGCTTGCATCATGACTACAATAGAAGCAGATGCGAAGATCACAAACCAGCCTTACACTCAGTTACACAACATCAGCATCAGCTAGATTACATCCGGCCACTATCACTATAATATGTACATACAACTAGTTGCAGCATTTCCATATAAAACCATATATTCATTAATGCTCAATGGCCATTGCAACCATCACCTAAGACTCCTGACACAGGAAAATATTCAACATTTGCAAGGGATATCAGCTAAACATTTAAGTCAATTATTTATGACATTGATTAAAAATTGAACATAAGGTTTAATTCTTGTCTTACACTGTCAGGATCAAGACACAGGGTTAACATGACATGGTACAGCACAAACAAATGTTTTGTATTCTTCACATATCGCACCAAGTCATGACCAAATTGAATACTGGAAGTATTTTATAACTAACACAGTCATGAAGGTTTGTTCGCAGTACCACTCAGATTTGAGAAATAATATAAACAAATTGACAGATCTGAAACTTTAAAAATTATGTAAAAGAACTCCTTCCACATCTTCAGAGTAACCACTGCATCAATTGTGTTGCCAAGTTTAAACAGTTAGATAATTTAAGAAGTGAAAGTGAGTTGTGACTGGTTCACTCAACTTCCCAGCGTAGACACCTGATTGGATAAAAAGCCAGCCAAGGGAGGTAACAAAATCAACACAAAAAGCCGTGGATGCATCCAGGGTATAGTGCAGAGTGATCGTAACGTATACCCTGGAGATATCAAGGATGAAGCAATGCATGTCTTAGACATTTAATTCTTGTGAAACTCACAATCACTTGTAAGGTCCTTATAAACCAAGAATAACAAACAGTTTTAACCTTTGGTTCAAATCTGAGGTCACAGAATCCTTACACATTCATGGGAAGTAACTCTGCAAAGTGAAATTCAGAGATTTAAATAACTGGCCATCCATGACCCAGGTTTGTTTTGAACACTTGGTAAAACGTGTTAATAACAAAATAAGTTCTACACAATGTACTGAGGCTGCCCACCCTGTTTGTGACACAGGATTCAGATCTGTTTAGACCCGTGAAGATCCAGGTTAGAATTGATCTTCAGCAGCCCATGCTTGTCGTATGAGGTGAAATGGGATCGGGTGGTCAGGCTCGCTGACTGGGTTGACACATGTCATCATCTCCCAATTGTGTAGATCGATGTTCATGCTGTTGATCCCTGGATTGTTTGGACCAGACTCGATTATTTACAGACTACTGCCATATAGCTGGAATATTGCTGAGGGCGGAGTAAAACTAAACTCACTCACTCAGATCTGTTAAGAGGGTATTCTGGACCCAGCAGTGTGATATATGGGATGCAAACAACTTTAGTATGCAGAAGCAACATTATACAATTACAGACTGGTGATGAGGTCAATACCTGCTTTTATGGACCAGTCAAAAGCAATATTGACTGATGATGAAAAACAACCCCTGGCATTGACCGAATTCACCAGTCCATAATTGTTTTATTATGTAATTACCGAAAAAAAGCTTCTAAAAACCAAAACATGTCCATTTAGTCAAGAAAAGGAATTTTAATAACGTTATGTCAACAATACTCCGACATGTAAACAATAGAATGACGTCATAGTTTGACATCAAAATCTATTTTGAGTAACTCAAGTCAATATGACTTATGGTCGGACATTGGTGGGAGTCAATAAGCTTTTCTGTCAATGGTCACGTGACCGCCTCTAAACCAATCAGGTAGCCCGAAAAATATGCTTACGTAACAATAATGCAATCAGAAATTGTATACCGATACCAAAACATTTACTCCATAAATAATGTTAAAAGATATTTTTGCACTCAATTGAATTTAAATCACACCTTTTTTCCACAGCTTTTGAAATTTCTAAGTGCTTTTGAGATTTTTCTCTTTTGTAGTTTTTTGGATCATGAAGAGAACAGTGAGACTTAGATGGTGTTTGACTTTGAGGGGATTCAACTCCTCTGTACTTGGATTTCTTTGGTCTCAGCTTGTATCTAAAACACATAATTCTATTATAGCTGATATCCCTGTAATATACTTGTATGTGATTGTCTCTGCAGCGAGAAGATGAAGGTCGATGAAGGTCAGTGAAGGTTGATGAAGGTCAGTGAAGGTTAGTGGATGAAGGTCAGTGAAGGTCGATGAAGGTCGATGGGAGCTTCCTGCATACAAGGACATGAAATTCAATCAGTTACCAGCTAACTGAAACAACTCTCTTACATTGTAGTTTTACCAGTAAACATCTGTCGGCAAGTTTTGTGATGACTATGAAAATCTCACAAAATAAAAAATTGTAGTTTGATTATGTTGCCCCATCACAGTAAATAAACAATGAGTATATTTCTAACACTAACATACACTATCATAAATGCTTTCATGGTTTAGCCACGCAAACACTTCAACATTTTTTATACACAACATTCCCAAATACTTGGCAATGTACTTCTCAAAAGTCAAAAACATCAAGTCTTTACATATGACATACAGAAACTATTCCAAGATGGCCGCAAGGCTGGGTGACCTGTTCCATGAACAATATTGCCTTGTGTCATGTAATCTAACTATTCATTGGTTGGAGCGACTTTTGGTTTAGCACTTGCTGGCACCAAGCCCTAATTTGATTCATTGGTTCAAAATGATTCTGTAGTGAATGACTTTACACAGTGAGAGACGCACAAAGTATGTGATCTATATTGACAAACTTTATGGACAACTTCTTTTATTCCATGAGCACAACGTTTCGATACAGATTCTGTTACTGTCGACAAGCAGGACGGTACCAGAATCTGTATCGAAATGACACACTCACGTAATAAAAGAAGTTGTTATCCATAAAGTTTGTCAATACTGTATTTCCCAACTTCTAAAATGCCACTCAAAGAAGTATCTGGTCTAGACTTCCAGGTTTCAGATTGCCGATTTTGTGGAAGCTGTGCTGGCTGAGTGGGTTAGATCGCTGACTTTGTGTGCTGGAGATTAGGGTCCTGACTCACATAGGACTTAACTCAAACAAGAACTTGAATCGGTACTTCACTGAGAAAATATCATCCTAAATTCAACATTTATTAATTTCTTGGGAACTGTAGGAATATTGTGTATACAAAGCCATGAAGTACTGTCAATGAATCTACAAACCTACTGTACAAAGTTTGTCACATGTTTGTCGTGTTCAGCCAGAGACTGATTGAAATGGTCAGTCTTCTAACAGTGACAAATAAATTAGAAATCCTTCAACAAACTTCTTCATATAGAAAAATGATGTGCTGTGATTCTTGCCACTTAACCGTCTTTTCAAGAGTATTTTGTCAGTATTTGATATTTCAATGCAAAAAGCCCAATATACAGTTCCACCACAAAATTAATTGAATGGATTAACAGTTATAGTTTACATTCTAAAACACGTACACATCTGATATTTATTAATACAGAGTTTTTCAAGGTGAATAATTGACATGCCTTTGCAAGTGTTTGTGACAAGTGCAATCAGAAGAGCACATACACTTGTCTTTTGACAAACACCTCGTATAAACACTATTTGATTGTGATTAAAGAAACACTCATTATATAGTTGGAACTGTACAAATGAATCTGCTTTTGGCAAGAAATTTCTTTGGAATATGGGAAGGGTCTTGTCACTTTAAAACTAATGAACTTTTATAATCCTTATTCAATTCATGAATCAACTATGGTCACAAACATGGCTATATACTCAAACTAAGGACTAAACAATCTAGACATGTAAATTTCAATAAAGGCTAAACAAACATATAACAATGGCAGCCATTTTAAAACAAACTATAAAGGTACAGAAGCTTACCTTCACTGGACAATTCAAATCTGGAGAATTAATCCTCATATAATGTTGGTAAGTCATTCAATATAAGCACTAAAAACAGATGCTAAACTTGTGAAAAACTGAGAGAACACAGTACACAATAACATTGCTTTCTATCTCATACAGTTTCAAACATTTAAAGAATATGTACTATATTCAAACTGAACTGGTCTTGAGACAGAACAGCTTAGCATCAGCTCAAACATCAGGTAACTATTTTGATTAAACAGTTGACCCAGAGGTGTGGAAATAAAGTAAGCATCTGACTTATTGTATTTACAAGTCCCACAATAGAAATATATTGCATGAATTGTACATTTTATTGCTGTAAAAAACACTTTTTCAATTCTTTTAACTAGTTAGATTTTTAACAAACACAAAAACCACAATGGAAGAACAGGTGTTTCTAAAAACAAAAGTGGAAGATATCTTTGTTAAGAAATCCATCAAAATGGAGGCATGAAATATACCTGGAAATACATTAAATGTAGTGTTTAAAACACTTCACCAAATAAGATCACCTGATTACAAGGTGACTATATTGCTTTTATGTATCAACAGAGAGCAATGGAAATACTGTCAAATGTTGACAAATATTTCATATATATTCATAGATCCAGGACATAGATTTAAACTCAATATCCATCGATGCAAATAGAATAATAAACATTGAAATATGAAAATAGACTGGGTATGTCATTATCAAAGTTGTCAAAAGATGATATAATAGCGTGACTGTCATATATCCTTCTGTATTTCAACAATATATCAGGCCTTTCAGCCAGGTGTGGGAGGAACTCGGATATAACAGGTCATAGATGTTTATTCATGTTGTTTGTTGATTCATGGTACACTCGGCAATCTTCCAGCTAGATTATGGAGGTTAGAAGTTTCTTAACTTACAATCACAACTATGGCGTAATGAGAAACATAATCAAGGTGACTCTTGAAATTAAACCCACAACATCCTTGTACACATAAGGGACACAACTCTGCATAATAAATTAATGACAAGGCCAGCTGGGCCGTGAAACGGATCAACACAGTTTCAATTACAAGATTTTCAGCAATGTGTTATAGCATTAGAGCAATATTTAACAAAGACATGGCTGAGTAACACGGCCAGACATCTGAGTTAGATAGTGTAAATAGTTCCTAGGGCCTATCACGTCGAAGAATTATTTCACATAACATGATCAGGTTTCAATGCTAGCCGAGGGTTTTAAATGTAAAATAACCAGGCATGGAATACTTCCTCAAATCTGAAATGATTATAAACACTGTAAAATATCAAACTGAATATTAACATAACATTTCTTCTCTTTACAACGGAACCAAACGATTGTGTGGATAAAAAGAAAACAACTAGAATTGTTCAGATAAATATTAATCAAACATAACATTTAATTAATGTGGTATCTAGTTCATCAAGCCCAACTTGGATTGAATAAAAAAAATACATACTTATGAAAAAAAGATTCATGCACTGTTCAAAGTCAAACAAAGTTCCAGCATGAACTTTTCAACTAAATAGATTGAAGAAAATAGTTACATTCGTTTACAATCATTGCTGTCTCTGTTCTGTGGTCAACCTTTAGACTACGGCAGTGGAAACATAATCAACACTCTGCGGACATACAGGAATTATCACAACGCGATCAACTAAGTATTCATGGAAAGCATCCAAACATGTCAATCTCTGTTGCATAAATGCACAGAACCTGTGCATATCCACATGGGTGAAATTAGGTTAAATGTTGACACCTGACGTAATATAATTTCCTATTCTCCAAATCATTATCAATATCATCATCATCTTGAATTAAGGCATTGGCCATTTTGTCCAGAATAGTCATTTGTATATTCTTTATAATTATTTGGAAATTAAGACGGAGGCTGAACAGCAGATAAAACATTTGTTCAGTGATGAATCATTTTCCAGAATTGTGAACCAATATTGCTGTTTTGGCAAGCCAACTTTTCGATGCAGCCCTGCCACTTTTTACTAACTAGTGCATCAAATTATGGCAGTATGTTGTCTGAAGTCAGCACTATGGGCAATGCAGTCAAGATGCAGTAAAAATCACCAGGTATGGTGGTAATGGAGG
>VKKT01007321.1:17209-27609 GCA_008038995.1 Haliotis laevigata | reverse complement strand
CACGATATGGCTGAAATATTGCCGATGTGACTAAAAATCTTAACTCACTCACTCACTCACTCTATTGTTATATAATCGTATATATGATCGTTGAATGGTAATTTCTAATATATATCTCTTTCACACACTGGCGTCATTAAAGTTCGCTTATCTAGACTTGTTTAAAGGATGGTATCAATGTACATACATGGGCTTAGCTTTCAGTAGAGCCTTGGAGCAAGGCTATATCAGCAGCAAATAGCAATGTTTATCGATGACTGTATGGTTGGGACAAACCGCGTGATTGGATGAAATGCTGATATGGTAGGACTGGAATTAAGTACGAATAAGTTTTGATCTTACCTCCACATGTTGCTGACACCGACATTACTGCCAACCTCAACTCGGCACAGCTGTGCAATGTTGCTATACAATTTAGTACTAACTAAAGGATCAGTAGAATACATATACACACAGTACAGAATGTTCTTTCACTATGACCTACATTTCCCTTATCTCATATACCAGCCGCGGATTTCGCAATTAAGTGTATTTGTAAATGCCAGATTCTGTTGTTGCCCATCTAGATTTGGACATATTTCACAGTGTGAGGATTGTGCAGATCGTTTGGAATGACTAGGATAGAGTGAATGTGTTTACAATATTGATACATTATACATGCTTTAGTAGTTCCAGCTGCCAATTGTTGCAGGGTAGTAATGTTCGTAATAGCCACATTGAGAGTCATATCGTGAATGTCAACATAGCACACCATTCAACTGTAAAACATGGTAACTTCCTGTTAAAAATATAGCAAACTGACAGAGAGTAGAAACCCGCCGAGAATAGCTGGACATGAAAGAAATAGCTTCTTTGAAACAGTGAACACATATATTTGGCAGCCACACATCACATGCTTCGGCTCCACTTCATAAGACCTTTTGAGATTTATCACCCCAATGTCATTTAAGACAGCTGGAAAATAACGAGTTAAAGACGGCTTTTTTACTTTTACCTGGGAATGCTATTCTTGTTGTAACAAAAGGTACCAAATCATCATATAAGAGAACTGAAATTTCACTGTAAGAGATAGTTTTCTCGTCCAATGCTTACATAAGGCAAATGGTATTTTATTGCACCTAATAATTACGGTGGTCTGTAAACAAAATACACAATCAAGTGATCGATGAACCGAACATCCAGTTGCTACTTTTGCATTAGAACTAATGTGCAGAAGGTCAGACATTATGTTGCTCGCAAGTGTAAAGAAATGTTTAGGAAATAGGTTTTTCAACGCAGTGTGGGTCACATTTTAAGTCTCGGACAAACATTGTTCTTGAAGTTGACTCAGCAACTCAGCTACTGGTTCCGTAAACTACCCAACTGTTCATAGGGTGTCCAGGGGCGGTGGGGTAGCCTTGTGGCCAAAGACCTGGGTTCGATTCCCCACATGGGTACAATATGTGAAGCCCATTCCTAGTGTTGCCCGCCATAATATTGCTGGAATATTGCTGAAAGCGGCGTAAAACTAAACTCACGTTTTCCTGGAGAACACGCCTATGCAGATATGTTATTAGGTACGCAAATGTCCCCCGTTCATATAACACAGACGGAAGTCTTCCTGGTAGAGGAGTTCACCTTGACCAAAACAAAACACACTGTGCTGATATTGGTTGTGTTATAAGTGCATGAATCTTATCACAACGTCGACAAGGGAAGTACTATTCTACATTTTTCAAAAACATGGTAAAACATGGAAAAGCAATGTGTTTGATCGAATATTCAATATACTCTCTACACTTTGTACGTGTTGTCAGTGCACATGGTGTGACGGGCGGTATGTATATCCTTATTTTAGCTTATTTATTCACCCGTGGACAAACAACAAACACTGGCAGAAGCAGATACTATGAACACATGCCGCGTCATACCAAAAGACGTTAAACAATGGTACTTGTTGGTCCCTGTCTGGCGCTCGGCACTAATGGGTACAACAAGGACTGGTTCCTCGGCATCAGTATGTGTCAGTCAGTACATGGGGTATTCATGCTTAATTGCAGCATGGTATCTCAGTGGCCAGCACTACAAATCCAGCTTAAGTCTGGGCTAGTACAAACAATCACACACACGCATGCACGTCCTCATATGAGCGAAATATTCTCAAGTACGACGTTTAAACCCCATTTCACCTCATCTATTTGGCCAATAATATATCCATTTCATTAGTTATGGTGTAGTTTCCCAATAGGCTTTGTGTTCACATTAAAATTTCCTTAACTAGTAGACAGGACATAACACTATGTAGTTCATGGTTTGTGTGAAGAATCATTTATTTATAAAGTGATGAAGTGTGATAAAACAAACAATTAATCAATGCCATACATTTAAACATATACTATATTTTTCTACAATGCTACACAAATTTACAAACAACTTGAATGTGACCGTTGTCGTTAATGTAGACATGTAGACGTGTAGGCCAAACACTTAAAGCTGTTGGAGTTTTGCTTGATGAAAAATGACACCTGAATATAGGAAAGTTGTTTGTAAACAAAATATAACATAATATATTGCATCATTTTCTTTCGTCTCTTTTCCTTCAGTCTATTTCTTGCTTATGAAATCATCATTTGGTCTGTATAGCTGTGTCATTTCTTTCCTGTGAAGATGCTACAAGAAAACTAGTGACCTGAGCATAAATAATATAGCGTTAAAAATATTCCAGGAAATAACATTCATTTGCATCCAGTCATTTAAGGGTTGCTATTCACCAAAGACTTATCGGTTTATCCTGTAAGATGTCGTCATTGAGCTTGTTGAGGTGAAAACAAGCTACAACGCTTAAAACAGACATTTGCAGTTCAATTTAAACACCTATGCCCATGTGTTGACAGTGAATCACTCGCACTGAGTTTTCATGTCCATATTGATTACCCGAAACAAGGATATCTATGACAATTATAACACGGGTGAAAAAGAACATATAATCACAAATAAAGAGTGCACAGGAAAAACATGTACAGCGAAACGAAAAACGAGGATGAAATTGCACAAAGAAGAAATATATTACGAGCGATGACATCAGTTTGTTTCTGTTCTATTTCCTCATGTCCTCATATACTTGTGGTGCTCGCACTTGGAAACCTTCATAGGTTGCATTTCCTACAAAGATAACGTCAGTATATAATCTGGGCACCATTCATTGTTGACATTCGTCATCTTAACATACGAAATAGGGTACCTATCCCATTGGGAAAATGAACCCATCCTCCACTACTCCCAATACCCATGCGCTATATTTAGACCAACTTGGGATCATCTTTACATGTGCACACTTCTTGCACTTGTCAGAAACGGGATGTGTGCACAATGACAATCAAAGTGTTTTTTTATTTTAAATCAAGAAATCTACGTACAGTAAAAATTAAGGATACACATTGACGGCAAGTTATGCGTGCGTCTCCTACTTACCATGTGTGGATGAACAATTCGTAGTTTCAAATTCCTTTAGTTCTGTATATGTCTGTGTGTCAGCCTCCATTTCATAAACTCCAGAATAAGCATCTGTGTCAAGAAATGTAATAAAATACACAAATGTGTCATACAATATCATACTTATTTGTTTTGATAACATAATTTTACATTGAATTATCTGATACATTAAAACTGTTTTGCAGTACATGACATCACTGTGAATGTGCCTGTTTCAAAACGATCTCAACATGTAAATGAATAATTGTACTTTGCAGGTTTTAAAGGATATTTACGTCAGCAGCAAGGCTTTAAACTAAGGTCAGGTTGAAAGGCAAACCCTGATCTAAGTATTACTTACTGGGATCCGTTTTTGCTTCAGCGGGCAAGGGGGCCATCCACAGCACGTCCATGTTTATTACTCTGTAATGAAGGATTAATAGGAACATCTTTGTCATCAACAAAAAATCTATGTTCTTTTTTTTCAAATAAATATATGCAAGAAGATTCACCACAATTGTTTATAGTATGCTACCAATCACATCTTACTGTGTTACTGGTTGAGCAAAGCAATGAATATATACGCTACAGGGTTAAAATTAATAGGTTTACTATTCCAAGCATCACAAACCTCTTCCTTTACTGCATCGCGTTGTAGGCCCACTGCTGTTTCACCATCAGCATCATCAACATTTCTCTCACGCAAACCTGAAACAACAAAGGTTTTACGATTTTTTCAGAGAAAAGTTGATCCCAGCTCCTGCTGGAAAACTTCAGTACAGTTCCTAGGGCGAAGAATTCAAAACGGATCATCCTTTTAGTCTAAGTGTCTGTTTAGTACGTACTTTGTAATCATACATTCTGCATATCTGAACACCGCCAATGAAAACGTAACAGATAATATATTTGGGATTACTTTCGCGGCTGAGCGGTCTGGGCGTCTGACTTGGTGTACTGGCGATTAGTTGCCTGACTCTGAGGGTGTGGGTTCGAATCCTGGATGGGACTCAACCCCCCAAAATGTACTAGAATCTGTACTTTACTGAGAAAGTGAAATCCCAAACATAACATATGTTACATTTGACCACTTTCTAAAATGGGATTGCGTATTTCATACCAATGTAAAACCGCACAATGAGATTAAGTTTTCAATCTTCCGTTTAATGCTGAATTTTGATCGACTGAAAAAGTCATGTACTTGTTTCTAACTTACAAAATGCATGCATTGATACTGATATAGCAACCTGAACTTTTACAGAGACTTCGGCTGTACAGAATGATGACAACAATCACAATCAGAATCAGCATCACAATGACAGCTCCCATTCCGGCAGCAACGGGGACGATATTGTATGACGCCTTTAGTGGTGATACAACTGAAAGAACAAAGGATCTTGGAGCAAAGTGTGCATCTTTTCAACATTAATGTATGTGTTGCAGAAATTATCCAACCCCATTATTTTTTGCACGTATAATGTACTCATTGACCTTGCACCTATTCCAGGTTTCCCAGAGACTGCATGTTTGCCCCATGATTCATCTGGTTGGACCATGTTCTATGAAACGCTCTATGAACATGTTGTATGGTATAACAATGTGTTAATATTTACATCCAATTGTAAGTATCAGCATTCCCGGTGAACAACACATGTACCCGTCTACCAATCCCTTACCCTTCATTGTGTCAGTCCAACTCACCATCTTTTATCAGGCTGAAAAACAGCGAACTGCTGCCAACACGGTTCCGCATGACAACACGATAGATTCCGTAGTCCTCCTCCCGTTGGATGTACACTCTCAGTACAGACTGGAGACCCTCAGTGAGGACCACATTGCCTCCTGTACCTACAACAACTGGTAGTGGGGTCATCTCCTGATAATGGAACCAGGTGAAGTTAGGTACTGGGCTGGCTATGACATTGGCTACAAGTGAAACAGCTGTGATGAGTTGTCCCGTTACCATGCTGTCTGTTTGTTTGCTGGTGTCATGACGTGGCAAACCTTGAATAATCAATAATAAGCGGTAAAAAGTCAACGATCTAGTCCGGTTATGAAAATGGTCCTTGTTAGACTATCACTCACATGTTCATTAACGTTAGAACTTGTTTGAAGCGATATCCCTCTTTATTAACTTCTGCAAGTGACTCGAACCTTCAATATCCATTGCAAAGAAAATTATTCCACAACTGCTGCTACGCTGATTATATGGGAATCCTCAAAATAATCTTTTGCCCATGGAGGTTGTATATAATGAGAGATATGGATGCCATGTTATGTATATTACTCCTGTCTGATATAACATCAAGAAGATGTGATCAACATTTCTGTGTGACGTCATGTCGATGTATGCCACTACTTATAGCTGGAATATCTCCAAGTGTCATCATCATCTTTTATTTTTTAGACTTTTAGAAACATATGCTTCACTCAATAACTATTCCATGCCTAAAAGAAAACTTACAAGCAACATTTAACTGTCGGACAGTAGATGCTTGAGTGTTTATGCGGTTGTTCTCAGCAGTGCACCGAAACCTGTTGTGGAGACATGCGTTTTTGTTGTGAAGGTGAGGTTATTTGTAGTTCCTGATGCTGGTTTTGCCTCACTGCCTATGTTCTCTACCGTCATCCTAGCTCTGGGATTACTCTCCACGGTGCATGTAACAGTAACTGAGGTATTACCCTGTACGTCATCCTTGTCAAACTCCAACCACGGGCTGTCAAAATCTGTAATTATAACATTAGTTTAAGTGGATATTGCTCAGCTACAAATCCAATCTTTCAAATGCACCATGGAAAGAGGGAGACTGTTCTAGTAGCATGTATATACATTCATTGTGCCCGGTACTGCCTGCCCTAAGTTGTTACAGAATATAAGGAGTTTTTTGGTACGATTTTGAATTGACCATTAATGTGTAATCAGTCAATGTATATTCTAGGGGAGGGGGGTTAAGTTCCCATCTGGGATTTGAACCCATACCTTCAGATACTGACTCAACCAAAAATATATTCCCAAGAGATAGGGTAAAATAAACAAGTGTAATCCCAAATATAACATTGCTTCCCTTGGCAATGATTTGATATTACTGACATCCCACTACATATCGTTTCTTAGTTAATCCATTTCGTAGATCAATATGCCTGGTTATAAACTCTGAAGGTTTCTTGGTGTGTTTAAACTCTACAGTATCACTAACATGTAGCGTTTGCAATGTGGCCCGAATAGCCTCCAGTTATAAGTGGAGGGTTGACAGTTCGACAAAGACAGTTGTTCTCTTTGTAAGATTTTGTAAGAGGGTCCAGATGAAAACCACGTTTGGATATTTTGCGAAAAAGTAAATAGAGCATGGCAGGGATATTTATAGATATGATGATTTTGCAATTTTAGTTCGTACAAGCAATCCCGAGAACGTAAGTTACAGCACTGTTCGAGCTGGGCAGAGAGTTGTTTGCCGTACATATGTAGGTCAGCCCATTGTTAGAGCTCGGAACGGAGGTCAAGTTGAGCTGCACAGATGAGGACCCGGATGAAGAGACCGTCTGACCTCCAGGACTAATCCAATGGACTGTCCCTGCAGGGTTACCTCTGTCTGATGTCTGACATGTACAGCTGACTGTCTCACCTGGGACTATCCAGGAGGGACAGTTGTGTGTGGGTGGTGCTGGGTACCCTGAAAAGATAACACCAATTTTATTGACTCTATCATACACTGTCAGGGTCAAAATATAAGAAGCGTTGTGTTTCTGGAAGTCCATATGTAGTCCGTCCTGACCTCCTATTAACCATGATTGTCAGATGATTCACAAGTAGCTGAGTCCCGGTCTAAACATCTGCAGGTTGCTTTCTGACCTGTCGATTTACTACGCACGTACCAAGACAGTACAATTAAGCTTAAGTAGCTGTAGTTATCGTTGCCGTTTGACAAACCGATCTTCAGGTTTGGCACACTGACGTACGATAGTCGTAGAGCTAAGGTTATTTTGTACAACGGCACTCTGCATCTGACAGAACATCTGCACTCTCCCTGTCTCTCTGGGGGCGGTGGGGTAGCTTAATGGCTAAGGCGTTAGTTTTTACACGCCTAAGATCCGGGTTCGATTCCCCACATGGGTACAATGTGTGAAGCCCATTCTGGTGATATTGCTTGAATATTGCTAAAATCGGCGTAAAACTAGACTCACTCACTCACTACCTCTCTGTACTACACATTTATATTTACACTGTACATTCACTGTCAGAGTCTGACTATCAGCTGTAGCTCCAGTAGCTGTATTCCTGGCTGTACATCTGTACTCTCCGCCCTGGCCCCTTCTGAAACTGCCCACAGGAAGATCTTTGTTGTCAGACACTTGCTGTATCCTCTTACTCCAGGTGTAACTACAGTCAGGGTTACAGACAGCGAAACATTTGGCAGTCAGTGACACATTCACATTGTCTATCACAGCCACTGGGGAGTCTTTGTCTACAGTCACATTGTTGAATGGTTCATCTGAAACACAACAGAGCATCTGACAGTCAGAGTCACAGACACACAGTCACATCCTCTATCACATCCAGCGGAGAGGCCACCATGGAATAATGGAATATGGAAGCACGAAGGGTTAAACGCACGTCCAATTACATAACATTCAGTGAATACAGAGGGGTTAATTCGGACCTTTATAAATGCGTTTCCATTCCAGTTAGAAAGGTTTCCGCACTGATTCTAATTTAGCATCTCTGATTAACTCAAAACCCTCAATGTTTCTAGCCATCATCCCTTGCATTTATTCATTTTTAATAATATTCACACTGTCTATTTAGATGTTCCGTGGTTTTCCTTGGTATTAATAGGTTTGATACATTTCACAAAACCACCTCTTTTGGGAAGCTCTTGGTGTATACCCCAACATACAGAATAGTGCATAAAGGTCTGGCAAAAGCACACACACCTTCTGTGTAGTATCGTATAATAAACAATTGCCACATGTGTTAGTTATGTCGCTGGCTCACTTCGGCCTCCCGTCGTCTCCAACACCGTTGATAATGCAACATTCTACAAGCTGTGCAGTGCCACAGGAACCAGTCTAAACATATTTTTGTTGGGTTGAGTTCCTTGCGGTATTCGAACCCACACCGTCAGAGTCAGGAACCTAATCGGCAGTACACAAAGTCAGCCGCCTAACCCACTCAACAACTGAGTACACAAAGAACGTGGTCCAGACTACCAGTTGTCAGACTTCCATTTTGCTGAAGCTAAATTGGCTAGGTGGGTGACTTTGTGTGCTGGCAATTAGGTGACTCTGACGATGTGGGTTCGAATACCGGATTTGACTAAACTTAGTAAAAGTACTAGAATCTGTACCTTACTGAGAAAATGTAATCCCAAAAATAACGTGTTACATTTGACCACTTTGTATATGGCATTGTGTATTCAGAGCTGTGATGGTCAACATGAAATATAGATTACATCATGATCATACGAAGTTATTTTATAATAAATTGTGCTTGCATCAAAGTGCACATGCGGGTAACATTACTAACTAAAACATGCAGAAAGTTGGGTGTATATTACATGCAGTAATGCAATTGGCAGTTTCGTGATGCGTACTTACAGTATACAGGTAGTGTAACGTTGTTGCTTGTTTGTGAGCGTGTACATGTCCATGTCCCGCCATCTGCCAGACTGACATTGGTTATATCCATATGGTACACTCCACTCTGTCCACAAGAACAGTTGTAACCTGGAGTAGCTGAATGCTGTTGACATGGGTCGAGTCTGATTGTACAAAGGTCTCTGTCATTTCTCCTGAAGATTAGAAGATTTCTTGCCGATGACCCTGTTACAGTGCAGGTGAACTGGAACCTCTGCTCCAGCGTTGCGTACGTTGATGAACCAGTCAGTGTAATTCCGTCAACAAAATACACATGAACTACAAATACACAATACCTCAGAAAGCAGGCAGATGTAACGAATGTAATATTTCCTTAGTAAAGTACAGACTCAGTACTTAACCAAGTCCCAGAAATGTAATCAAAAGTGAACATAATACATCTGTGAGTCATAATATTCCAACGAGCCCTTTCGAGAAAGGACAAGTTTCTACACCATTAATAACTGATTTGTGTTCACTTTCCATCGTCTGTGTCCTTTTCATTGTATTAAGTATCTGTTGGTGCGTCATATAACATTCACAGATATACTGCTTGAGTCGCGCTTACGAAAACATATTTGATTTGTTTATATTTTGTTTAACGCCGCACTCAGCAATATTCCAGCTATATGACGGCGGACCAAAGAATCCTGTGACAAACGTCATGATAATCAATGTACACAAATTCAGGTATCTTCACTGGTTCAACATACCTGAAGTTGAAGGTATCATCAACAGGAGGATATACGAATATCCCGCCATGATCAAAGAGTATTCTGTAAAATATTTCACAAAGCATAATTAATTATACATTTGGATTGGTGTTGTTTATATTTTAACAACAGTGGCACAACTGAAAAGTTATAAATCGTAAAATGTAAAGTTATTTAGCTTTACTCGCCGAAGCATAATACATGTACAACCGATTGAATTACCTAGGACAAATGATTCATCACGGTCACCACAACCATAATTACTTGATGATTGCTTGGGTGTACACTGTTTTACTCAGCTTTCGGAGTAATATTTCAGGAATATGACCGCGGAAACACACGACCAAATATATGACCAGAAATACACACTGTATCATTTCGGGAAATATAGTCTGAGACCTTGAACCAAATTGACTGGTCTACAGAAAGTCGTTTTCTGTCAACTCTCTGAATCTGTGTTTTACGAATGAACAAGGTAACCCAACTAGCTTGTTATTAAATCTTCATGTACGTACAATGTAGATATACACTTTACCCATATTCCTAAATCAATGACAATATATTACCCAGAGATATATACCATAAGTATTCAGAGCAAGATAACGT
>VKKT01007313.1:18219-31523 GCA_008038995.1 Haliotis laevigata | reverse complement strand
CCGTATTAGAACAGAGGTTCGTAGGAAGATATGACAAGTAACCTCTGTGGGAAGAGAATGCACTACATCATGATCCGAAGTAAATACCAACCTTATCCCCTAACATACAGACTACGTCGTCAATCGATATAAGTGTTTTGACATCATAACTTAATTTGCCTAACTGTATCATCATCTAATCAATCCTACGACACCGTCAGTCCGTCTCGGTACACCATCTCTTAATCTACATCGGAGGACACAGGAAGCCTAGGTGTCTGAAGCGCCGCAATTCACTGTGCAGAGTCGCACCCCTTGAGTACACTGAAATCCTGTGATACTGAGTTTGCATGCCTTTCGCCCTGATAACGTCTCTAGGCTTGTCATCACCATACCCGCACTCACGAGTTTCACCAAAGTGCATAACACTGAGACTTCCCACATTAAACTACTGTTCAAACGGCGTTAAACTCACTCACTCATCTACCTAACTATACTGACGGGCAAAAGAAACTTTCTCCTCGTTCAATTTGATCTCACTTAAACACAACAACAAGAAATCGAAGTTTGCAATTTATATTTTGTGAAGCAATGACATAGGCACGTGCTAAGTACAAACGTGCGATTTTTAACAAGGCGGATAACTTACTGAACAGGTTATGGTCGACATGGGGACAAACTAGAGAATTCGCGATCAGTGGGTCCATTCGGGAAACACAGCAAAGCGTGAACAGAAGTCTCTAATAGCTAGTTTGTCCACCTCTGGATAGAATACTTGTGATGACGTCAGCTGGGATTCGCCTCCATTCTTCTACTCCATTCTTTGAGTCATTTGTTGTACTGTAACTGGTGGATTCTGTCTCCGTTGAATAACTCTATCAAGGTGGTCCCATACGTGCTCGATTGGCGACATGTCAGGAGAGCGTGCAGGCCATGGCAGGACGTTGACGTTGTTGGCGTGAAATAAGTTCTGGACAACTCGAACGACGATGTCTGTCGGTCAGCAGCGTCCCTCCGTACGGTCGGTAGGCCCTGATACCATAGGTCCGTAGTCTCCTTGACACTATCCTTCGACTCACTGGGTGACCGAGTGCTGTTGACGCTGATGACGTTACCGTCAGTAAGCGGTTTCTACGGTGTAACGTCCACAGGTGGCGGTCTTCCTGCGCAGTTGTCACCCGAGGTCTGCCTGTCTTTGGCCTGTCTAAGGTCTGACCAGTCTGTTGGTAACGCCGACGAACGTTCCTGACGGTCACGACGGAGCAATTGAAGGTACCTGAAACGTGACCCGTTGTAGCGCCCATTTGCAGCATTCCGATGGCCCTCTCTCGCTCTGCTGAAGTTATCCTCGGCATTGTAAAGTGGTTTTCTGCTGAAGTACGATCTGCTCTGTGCTGTAAGGTGGTTTTATACCATGCATGCACGTGCCCCTTACTTGCAAAACACGTGCATTTTGCAGTTTTCGAGCAAAGTTGTCAAGAGGTGCGTTTGAGCGCTGATGTCGGTCAGAAGCGAACCCTTGTTGTTGGCAATAACAATGGGGCAATTTGCATTTGATTATATTTTCTTATCTTAATATTATGAAACATTTTGCAAGAGAAAGTTTCGTTTATCCATCAGTATACTTTTTTTCCAACCACTCAACCATGCTGCTAAGCGTTGCATTACCGACACATGTCATCCTATGTTGGTGGGGTATTTCTGTGTACACCATGATATGACCATTGTTGTTAGGGAAATATTCCACAGAACAAAACAACAAACTAAATAACCTCCATATATCAATGCCCCTTTCCCAGAGGAACGGTAGCGAATTAAGTGTATTCATATAAACAGATGGTGAAAAGGAAGCAGACACTTAAAATGTGACGAAAAATTTACACGTAATGATAAACTACGAAGCTGAAAACACCTTACAAATGAAAAGTCAATGTTCATATTTGTTTATATTTTGTTTTGCCTGTCATCATTAGTTATCAACATAATCAACCAATGGTGTAATTTTAGAACTGTTATGGCAATAATAAACACATTTCCCTGTTCCACCAAGCTACATTGAAATATTTGAGTGTTGCTTTTAGGGTCCCCTGGCAAATATTACTTACAGATGTAGACTTACAACGGAAATTAAATTCTGGGATCTTCCCTATTCAGATGTGCCTGTGCAATTACTTCTTCCGATAATGAAAGACCGAAACAGGCTGAAATCCATTACAAACAGTAAGGGACCTTCACGTGGGAGAGATAGGAAATGTGTGGGAAGGTTCAACCTGCCTATACGGCAAGCATGAGCTAGAGGAACAAACTGTCTAAAAGCAGATTTCTGGCAGTGGGTATGCAGGGTAGGCACTCGGTTCGTCGATGTAAACAGCATGATCTTGATTACATTTTAGAAAATAAATGCATACGCGTTATTCTAAGAAGGACATTATTGTGGCAAAATGAGACTGGAAGCGAAACAGGATGCTTCTGTGTGCCACATCTTGCCTCCCCGTACCAAGTACTCTGTATGTGGTGTGATAGTTCAACATGTGTGTATTATGTAGATCTGGCTAGGATATTATAGAACCTTGTGAAGGTTTCTAAGTTTCAAAAAATATCAGTGTGTTTGTGTGTAAGTACTTCCGTTACTCGAGTGTTTTGGTTTGATCTTGCATTAATCATTCTATATGCAGTTTGAGTGGGACACGTTTTTCCCATCACAGATAATGAAGCACTCATCCACCTTAGAAATGCCAACCTGGCAAGATGACAGTAATGACTGTACATTAGTTGGAAGCCTTATGAAATGAACTTCATTTGAAATAACGCAGCGTATACACGCTTTACAAGCAGCGGTAAAAAAATGCTAATGTAACTGCTGCGATAACTATAGACTATATGATCATAAGAAATTTGAACTAAAAGAAGAGTCAATAGTGCGTTTCGGGCTATGTAATGAGCTATATCATATCCTGTGTAACTGGAAGCAAATTGTACCATGCGGACTTCAAAGCACAAGTGCCTGGTATAAAGTATATGGTCAGAGTTTAAAAAAAATGAATCTTTATGACAGTTTGTAATGACAAAAATTATGATAACCAGATTCATTCCTCACAACCTTTTACAGTATATGTGGTCTGCAGTATTTGAGAAGTTAATTCAGTTTCTTCCTTCAAACATTATCATGAAAACTCTTCTACGTAACCTCGGTATTTGTCATCATCACCGGGCAATGTCACTCTGCTCCAAGCACAGTTATATTGTATACGCGTGTTGGTAATAGTCAACAGGGCCATTACGTATGTGGATTATGTAATTATGTTTGCATGCTGGTTTCACATAAAAAGAGTAAAGAGAACCCTCTCATTCGCATACAGTGCCTTAATGTTGACAGCTGTCCATAGATATACATTACATTGACAGAGCTAGTCATCAATTCGTACAATGTATAACCATATATGCTTGTCCTTTCAACTCCTCTGGGATGGAGAAACTTTTGCAATAATACAAACAACTCTTGCATAACCGCTGCACCCAGCATACACTACAGGAACCAGGAAACAAACTAGTGCAATAGAGTACGGGAAATCATGTTATTGCGTCACATAAAACATGGTCAATTGGTGATCATTCGTGCACATTGCTTTAACTTGCTTCTTGAAGTTACCTGTATTAATGGAGACTGTTATTCACATTGCTCCCTATTCCACTGGAGGATACGTGTCTCACACGCCCACAGCATTGCAGAAGGAGACACGGGAATGACTTTTGTCTTTGCCAGTATCCAGAAAAATATTACGTCATAATTTCTTGATTTACACTCACAGCACAGTTTTCCTACCCAGCTATCTGTATTAGTTGCTCTCAGGACATTCCGTCAGAAACACAGGCAAAGATGTGTTTGTCTATTGTTCATCTAAAGAAAGTGCAAGAATGTATAGAACTGGATCGACATCCTTTTTGTCACTGTTGCGTTTAGGTTGGGAACTTCTTCCGTATGTCTGTTATACAAAATATTTTAGACAGTTGTTCAATACATTTCATTACTCTGCTCAGATAGACCGTTATCGAATTGGTTGTGTCGTTTTAATATGTTGACTACAAGAGATGACTCTTAATTCAACCTAATCTCCTTTTGAAGCATTTAGAATTTAAGACTGCAATAAAAAAAGATCATACCCGTAGTTCCTATTTTATATGCATCCGACGATATGTCTTTACATTTACAACTCATAATAAAAAAACTGTTCTAAGTAAACCAATTCTGAAGAATAACGTCTTAACATTTTTCATATATTGAAGGATAGTTCTGAGCTCGAATTATGATGTTGCCATCGTGATTTCCGGTCATTACAATCCGATTTTTAATGATTATTTAATACACGGCATATAGGACGAACATAGGCTTGCCTTCATTTAATTCTGTTAGCAGTATCATATCCAGATGGCAATTTTATCGACAGAGATACTTACTTTCACTGAGGCATACTGTTCTTTAACGCAATATCTTTACCACAAGATGTTATCTTTCATATCGTTTACTGTCATAGAGACAGTGTACCATGGCCAGATTGGCATCAACGCATTCAATTGCGTGTTCGTTCTGTTATACTTGAGAGTTATCCTAGCTCCCCCGACACGGGGCCAGTTACAGTGGCAAGCACTTGACACTCACATGCCAAAATAACTCTACAGCATTTAGCTTGTGACTGTTTTTTTGGTTGAATTTCCGCTAGGACTAACTTAAGAATGTTCTTAGAATTTTTTGAAAGATTACAGACACGTTTGCAATGGTTTTAATGTTATGTCGCCAAAAGAAATTTATATTTTTGTTGAACATTTTGCATATAAAAATCTCAACACAATCCAGAAACGACAAAAACACGTTGATCGGAAATAACTAGATTAAAACGTTATTTGGTGTGTTCTGTTTTTAACAGCATAAACTGTGCACGGTGGATATCTTTAAGTTTTTTCGGCAAAAAGTTACAGAAATATTTTTTGTTTCCTTAACGTTCTATGTCACTCAGCTCGATATTCACGTGATTTACCATGTCAGCCGGAAAAAGTGTACATTAAAGGCGCTTCCCCAAAAGACTACAGAATATGAGAAAAGCATTCATGAATCATCCCCTTATCATTTTATTGAGTGAATGAACGATGCTATTCAGAAATAGACATCCGAATAATACCATAGCTATGTCGGCTGAATATTTTGACGTTATCATTTCATTGTTAAAGCAACGCATATATTCACGATGTATTCAGTTGTCCGATTATGAATATATCCGTTATGTGCATTGTGTACCAAAAGTTGTATTGTATAATGAAACCGTTCATATATAGGCACAAGAACAAAGACAGGCAAGGTTTACTTACTTCATCTGAGCACAATAAAAGCCTATTCAATCTCAACGTGTCATTTACTGTTGAAATATCCCGTTTGCATTGATGAAACAAGCAGTGACTTTATCAATCACCTTCATTAGTGATTAGGGCAACATACCGTCTATTTGGAAAACCTTGTATGCGAACTGTGAACAGTATACGTTTGCTTTGCAGATTATGTTGCTGTTTATAGGCTGAAGACACAGGCAATGAAACCTTACATTTGGTGATTAGAGTCCATAATGCATCTCAAATAGAAATTTATTTTAAAGTAACAACCGCGTGTTAAATATAATTGTCCCAAGGTTATTATTTCACCAAACATTTCTTACAGCTGTACAGGGACAATGTGCATTGCACTTAACAATTATAGGGTGAAACTTTATTTTACCGACTTTTGCCTCGAGGAGAAATGACAGCTTCGTATTTAGGTTCCAAAGCCGAGTGTAAGCTGCTTGAATGAAGAATGCAAAGGATGTCTCATTCTAAATACGGATTAGAAATTGCAAAACACAGGTTTGAAAGAATAATCAATTTCTCCATTTTACTTAATGCTTTTAGAGCTGCACTGGTTGCCGTTGAGATGATTTTATCAATTAACATCTTTGGTCGGGATGTTGAATGTGTCACATTTTTTTTACGTCTGAACTACGTGTCAAGTGCTAACATGCAGAGTGTAAAAAAGTCTCGGACGTCTGAACTCCACTTGAAGTCTTCAGCAGTTGTTAGTCTACTCTGAGGATCGCGGAGTAAAACGATCTGTACATGATTGCAGGTGCAGATACAAATTAGACGAAGATGGGTAGATGGATGAGTAAGTGGATCGGTACGTGGGTGGATGGGTAGATGATGCATATAATCATGTCAATTGATGTTCAAAGTGCTGGCGACCTATTCATACACTACAGTTCAAGCATGTGTTGTGTTTCAAGGGTGAAAGTCAGATTTATTCCATATTTCACGTGGTGTCGGCCTAGGAAGGGATAATTTTGAATGGCTTTTTCTACTATTTTTATCAGCTTATAAAGAATTGAGAACTACTATAGATGGTGTAAACGCGGCTAATGTGGGCATACCTGGTTCTGCCACTCATGGTATGCAGTCTCTAATTGAATCATTCCACGACTATGCCCCAATAGGGTGCTCGTTTATATCCTCAACGAAAGCTATTCCACACAATTCAGTAAGAAACAAAACAGACACGTTTTGGATAAAGCATTGTAATACACGTACATGAAACAAAATATGCAAGAGTGCTGTACACATCAAATGGAAGTTCCAAATGTCAAGTTGAACCAGCCTGTGCCACAGCCATGAACTCTCGTGGACGTATGTCTTGTCCTATTCCCTTTCCATCCGTGACAGCTTCTCTTTGACTTTACGTTTGATGACATCAACTTTTTTATTAATCACAGGAACAGCATCTGTCTCAGGAGACAGTCCTACTGGAGACGCATACATACTTAACGGGGACACTGATACATGCACGTGACAACTTCAAAGCGTTCCATTCGTTCAATATATTTCAGGATGATGCTTTAACTGCCTGAAACCCAAATACATGTCGAATTGTTTGAGGAGAAAGCAACGTATTAGTAACAATATATCTGAACAAACGAGGTCAAAGACATTAGTAGTCGACATTGTGATTTGTATACTATTCAGTATTGCAACAAGCTGTAAGGCTTTAAGGGAATTGTATTGTCGTCCATGATTGACTCTGCTTTTAGCAAAACTTATCATCATAAACGCGTTTGTATTTTATTTTTATGGATATCGATGCTATGTACATATAGGGCACGTTGATTTTGATGCATAGATAAACATTTGATTTAAAACATATTTATTCAAGAGAATGGATTGGGTACAAGTTATGCCAACTTAGTGAAACATAGATAAACATCTATATGTAAAGGTAGTTTAAAACATATATAATATCGACACATATGTAATGTGTCTATCATTCATAATAACTGAAGAGATTTGTCATGCATGTTTTTGTACAAATTAGTAATGACACATACATTAGTTAGAACTTGTGAAAACCTTTTGAGGGGATAGATGTGTCAGAAGGGGAATTGGTTAATGGTTTTCGTATGTATTCAATCATGCATTTATGATCATTTATACTTTAAATAACATATGCATGCTTATTAAAATTCATCGGAAAAGGATCATATTTGTTTGTTGTTATTGAAATTCGTAATAAAATCATTAAATGAAATTTATTGACTTGCTTAAGAAATATTGTTATCATAATGACACGTGTAATAAGATGCATAATATATTAATGGGCGAATGCATAATTGTAGACTATAGTGTAGATACGGGGTTCGGGGGTTCTACTGCTGTCCTCTGTTATCCATGACCAATAGTATGTGTAGATGTTGTAACTGTTTTAACTGGTTATTAAGTTCAGTTACACTCGCCATGAATTATGTTTGCGTGTGATTCTGCAGTACTATCTACATCCTACATTTAGGAGCAGAATAATAGCAAAGTCTGGGAAGAATATAGTCGTTTGTCAGTGTCTGACTACCATTAGAGGATTTAAATTCCAAATAGATGTCCTAATCCATGTTTTATATTGATGATTGTACATAATATTATGATAAATCACACATACCACTAACGAATTCCGTCATGTAAGGTTAATTAACAGTGATGGCGTTATATATACTGAGTAGAACGGCTGTGTGATTGAATGTATGGAAATCACCTCGTTAATATACTACCTATAACATCGCTGTTGTGAGGTTAAAAGGTTTGAAAACGTGCACCAATGTTTAGTGTCAGTGACCATTGTTCCAATAACACCACACATGACACTAAATCACACGATTCATTCCATTTCCATTTATACAATGACAAATGAATGAAAGCGGACAGATAAAGCCAGTTAAACCTTTCATGATCATTGTTTACACAGATTGTGATGAACCCCCTGCGAGACAGAACTGACTTCACGAACACCCTTCGTGATGGGCTTGATAAATAACAATTAAGACTCACTGAACGCAATGATCACCATTGTCTAACATCACAGACATCAACTGAATCCTTTGGCAACGTACAGAAGTATTCCTTGTAAACAACAACTAGGTCATCATTCTTTCGTTGAGATATACATAATACAGATGAACGTAAAACCACGTTTGGAATAAATATTTACAAAGGTTTAAACATATCGACAGCAGCAATTTCTGCAATGAATGGAAGATATTAACATTTGCAATTATGTCCTGATAAGAAAAAGAAGGTGTAACGTTTAAACGATAGAGGGGACACCCCTCATACAACTACAGTCACGAACGGATGAACACAAGGGGAAACTACATGTCAATGAACATGCTACCCTACGACTATTTCAAAGACCTTCGTATGGCCCACGCTCTAATCGTATTTTCAGAAACCATTATTCGTAATCTAGTCTCATTTCAGTTCTGTTGGCGAAAGCACTGAACTGTTACTGAATAAGGACCTCGTGGATATTATACAGACACATTAGGCTTGAGTTCTCCTATGCTGACGATATTCTTAGACAGGAAGTAAACCAACTGAAATGACTTCAAAAGATAACTAACTTCATTTCAAATCGCAATCAAACAAAACGATGAGATGTATGTCCAAACAAAGTTAGAAATGTTTCTGCTACATCAGATTCGTTTTAAAGTCACCGTTGAAGTATTTACGTTTGGTGTTTCTGTAATAGCAATTACAGGAGGAATAGAAACCCCAAATAGAATAGTAATCATTTTGTTGGATTAGGCGCAGAAAAATTCAAAATCACTCAAACGGATACTGTTCGAATTGACATGTCAAATAGAACACTTTCATCTCATGGAATATTATGCAACAGTCATCACGATTTAGGTAAATGACATATCATTGAAACTTTTATTCCTTTTTTGTCTGAAATATAAACTATGCATATAGTACAACGACATGAAGGTGTCAGCTATCATTGTAAAGAACATGGAAAGCGCTGTCTATGGATCCGCGAGATTGTGTTGGAGAGCTGATTGTTTTGTATCTGCGTTCTTTGTGCTGAACTTAAATATGGTGTCTATATCGACCTGGTCCTTTAGTAATCCTGTTTTGTGTCAACCCTCGAAGATTATACTGGAGAGGATTTGCTGTCGTAAATATGTTGCTTTCGGCGGGTCCAGTGACGTATCAGTCCACACGTTGGTGTCTCACCACACCTCATGCCGAACTGACTTTTCTCTGTTGTAAGTATTTTTATATGTAATTATGTTGTTTGCATATAAAATATCAAACATAGCATAGATTTTACATGTACCGAGGTAATTCCTAAGAACAGCTATTCCTTTTCTTGAAACCTCAAATGCAACAAATGAAAACATGTATTTTTGAGAGATGACTGTTAAAATAAGTCAGTAATATTTCCTGGACCTCTAAATAGGGAGAGACATGAAAAATTTGTGTTTGTTCCATTTCGAACAGTAAATACTGTAAGTTTTGAATAGCAGCACACGCTAAGCTCAAATTTTTGGTTGTTTTCACGAACACCTGATATCATCACGTTTTGATAGCGATCCATAAACACATGTCTCGCATTTCATCGTATATCATAACGTAAACCACAGGATTGTCTGGTCAAGATTCCATTGTTCATAAACCGCGTCGTACAGCTGTAATGCTATTGGATACGGCGTCGAATAAACACATAATTATGATATAGTAAGAATTGTACAATTGACTCGTTACGTCTTCACGCCGAAGGGCCCAGATTACTGTTATGTGTGAAACCTATTTCTGGTGTCCCCGGGGGACGGTGGGGTAACCTAGTGGTTAAAAATCCGCTCGTCACGCCAAAGACCCGGGTTCGATTCCCCACATGGGTACAATGAATGAAGCCCATTTCTGGTGTCCCCGCCGTCATATTGCTGGAAATTTGCTAAAAGCGGCGTAAAACCATACTCACTCACTCACTCTGGTGTCCCCCGCCGTTGCATTACTCACTCAAAGTTTCAATAGATTGCATGTAACATTATATGTAAGCCTTAGTTATGCAGAGAGCTGGATATAGTTTCTGCTGTACCAATTCCTTCTCATACCCTATTTTTGTGCAGACACTGGCTTCCTGGAATGTGAAACATTACCGTCGATTCAGAAGCATGCAAGACCACGCTTTGACTCGATGCGAAACCAAATTGCCAACTGCCTGATGTGCAATGTGTGTCAAAGTGCCTTTAACAATGAATCGATGGCTCCGGCGACTTGATGTAGAAGTAGGAGTAGGACCTCGCGGTTAGAGACATCCCGATCCTCAATATACCAGTTACTGGTCCGGCTGCTAAATGAAACGTATGGCACCGTAACATTTAACACTTAGTAGTAACTGCAACCTCTTCAAATGGTGCTTCTGCTCTTCCCATGATTGAGACTGATAACTCTCCAGCGTTGACGTTGTATATACTAACGGGGAAGACGTAACTGTATTCATATGAAGTGGTGTAAATGTCACTGAAAATTCAGGTTCATAGCTGGTAACAGAAAACAAGAAGACACACCAAGTCGGTGCAACAACACAAGTAACCTATCTGGTCCATATCTGGTTTGACCACCATTTGCGTTTACATCGAATGAATGAAAACAGCTGTGATGTGTGGGGTTGGGGTTGGTGTGGGTGGTGTGGGTGATGGTGTTGTTTCAGTATGACATCAGTTCACTTTACATGCTATGAAAAGATTCCATTTACAAATAGGACATTTTTACATCACTGATGTCTACTTATAGTAATTGATTAATGATTCTGTACAACAGTAATGGAAAGAGTCTGTTCTGTCTGCGACCAGATCAGGGCTTTACTATCATTCGGAATCACGGTGTTGCCCCTGCTGTGTCATCTACTGCTGACCTTATAGAAGCAATGTTAAATACTATACACCACATAACAGTGATCCCGGTGTACACACTTTTTTTTTTCAAGAAGCTAGAAGATGAATAATATGAATTAATGTACATCTGAGTATTACATTCAAAGTTTTCAAATAATATACAGCTACTGTTGCTGCTGCCATTACTACCACTGCTGCTACAGATATTGCTGCTGCTACTACTGCCTCACCGTTGTTACCACGGCGTCTTCTTGTGTACTGCATAAATTGCCACAACACCCACTGTGACTGTCGCTTTGGCAAGTGAAACACAAACATTATCCAGATAGTAGGCATAGCCTCATTCTTTGAGATTTATGGCAACATAACCGAAATGAAAACTGCTCGGTTCAATCAAATGCTTTGGAATCACTTGTAATTTATTTATTTCCAAATCAAATCGTGCGAACTGTAACATTGCTTGACACACATAGACAATGTCATTAATCAGATACTCGGACGTTTCCCTAATAAGAAACATGCTCCGACCAATGATAAATCGTGTTTGGGCTGAGGACTACGGTCATTAGACTTACATGGTGATGGGAGAATTTGCTTACTCTTCTGTAGAACGGTGACATTCAGCCTTGCACTCTTTCACAATAAATGTTCGTTTCTGTTGTTAGTGTACACAGAGAAGGAAGTCAGTGAATAGACCTGGTTTTGGGGCCAAATGCTGCCACGTTCGTAGCATAAATTCATTTTTTATCCGACACTTTACTCGATTAGTTTCTCGTTATTTCAAATTGTGTTCTCGAAATTTCGAGTTTTTTCCATTGCTTCAATTATCTGCCAGTTGCTGTGAAACTTCAAGGTTAACAGAGTAACCAAAAAATACTGGAAATGGCGAGACAATAGAAACAGAAACGTGCGTGGAGGATATTATTATATACGTTTTCCCAACCTTCCTTACGGCAAAATATGTTGGCGAAGCTTGTAGTCACGTTATTATTTAAAATACCACAAACTCACAACATTCTCAGCCATTCTGGGGCACCGCAGTTAGGTGTACAGAAACCTACTGGTTCTAGGTCTGGTTCTTGGTTTGTATGAGCTCCACCCGGAATCCGCATGATTTCATGAACGCAATACACGTGTAGGACATGCATAATTTCGGGTTTTCCGCACACATCAACACTGACACACCGTGACATAGTTGGTACATCAAACGAGGACGAGTATGGTCCTGACACACACAGCAACATCATCATTATGACTCTAAAATTCGAATCCACTCGTGTACATAGGAACATAGCGGGAACAACTTCACAGATCGCAGTACAAAGATGTAACGTTTTCCTTCCATCTACAAGCAATCGTATTTAGCCATTGTAATCAATATTTCTAGTGCATATGTATGTAAAATGGCTTCGTAAAGTATTTATGTGTCATTGTACCCACTGTGTACGTTCGACAACATCTCTGAAAACCGTTACATACCGGCGACTGTATGCACATCCACGAAAAGCCCTCTTTCATTACCTTGGTGTCCATATGGCCATCCCATGGGTATCTCGCTGTTCCCAACAAGGTAATCAAAGACTGCGATCGACATTGACATGATGTGTGACGACACAGGGTCTGCTCCATATGATTTGGGACAAATGAACAGTATTTTACATGCCTCCAACCAGACAGCAATAAAAATTTAGAACATCAAATGTGTCTAGGGCAGTACGCGACACGATCTCACATCCAATTCAAAACAAACTACTCAAACTATCAGTGCAAGTAGATTAATATTTATACAAATATTGTGTGAATGGACGGAAGGAAACCCGGTTATGTGTTTCGCGGTCAATATTCATGTTATGGTGTATTGCACAGCAATCGTTATGCATATATGCGAGCTGTGATGTCAGTAATTATGTGTCAATATGTGGCTCCCACAAATAGGACGTGCAATGATCGTTCGTAGACCGTTGGTAAATACAATCTCGAACATTTAGTCAGGGAAAGTACATGCCAGGATCATATAGTGACTGACTGGGTTTGGTTTTACGCCGCTTTTAGCAATATTCCAGCTACATCACGGCGGGGGAACACCAGAAA
>VKKT01007303.1:68118-88896 GCA_008038995.1 Haliotis laevigata | reverse complement strand
CCGATTCGGGTAAGGACATGCGGGTACTCGATTCCATTTTTTCCTACCCGTCCCAGCCCTACATGATGCTGACATGCTGTGTCATGACTAAAATACTTTTTGAATCACACAAATTACTATTGTTTCTTTTCTTTTCAGGAAATCCCTGAGACCCAGCTTGACACAAACTCCGCGTATATTCTATTCTATGAACGGAGGCAACTTAACCCAAGCAAGTTCATGCCAGACGTAACAGGGAAAGAACCCGATATGTCCGAAATTGATGATGAATGCGAGTCTGATCTCAAGAAAATGTGTGTCGTACAGTGATGACAATGAGCGTTGCAGTCTTGACAATGTGTGTTTCACAGTTTTGACAATATGTGTGTCACAGTCTTGACAGTGTGTGTCGTGATGACAAAATGTGATATGTTGTGGGGGGGAGGGATTGTTATCATGGCGTGTCATGCAAGCCATCATGACGTCATGTTGTGCATATACGTAGACTAGGCAAGGCATGAGTTGAAGGCTGTTGGCTGTTTACACTGTTATGTAGTATTTAAGGGAAAGAGAAGACACAGTTGCTACAGAAGGCACAGAATACCAACAGCAGTGGAACTAAAGCTGCTTGTGGATGGAGAAGATCAAGTACGAGAATACTTACAGGTATAGGCGGGATATTAAGCTGCAAAAAGTGGACAGAAAAAGAACAAGGGCACAATGTTGAATTTGTATGACTAAAACATTGGATTAATGTGAGATTCAGATACCAGTTAGTAAGACCATGTTTCGTTCAGTCTAATAATCTAATCCATTACTTTTATATGATGCCCTCTCTGTCTTAAGATCTGATGACACTTCCATGGAAGCTTGTGTCTCATGACCTTGACCCTGCTCTGGTCCTTGAGGCTCTGAAGTCTGATTTCTGCAGCAAATTGACTTCCAACTTTTTAACCATAATTCTGGAAGTTTGATTGCAACAAAAATAAATCCCTTGAAACAACATCTCCTAAATCAGGTGTAGATGTCCTGGTTTCCTTAAATGGTATAATGTTTAAAATAAATATAAAATATTATAAAGTAATGTTAATTTTTTGCCCTTTACCATACAAAAATCGAAATGTTTTGATTTGAATGTTTGACTCAATGCTGATTGGTTGGTAAGAGAGTTCATCTGATGTGTGACCTCTGCCCAGATGGTGTCGTCAGATCTTCATACAGGGAGGTATCACATTGGCGTATAAAAAAACTATATATGAGATTGTGTTATGACTAATTTATTTTCTTTTTTAATGGTTTTTCCTTCTCAGTGTTTGTCATATCACAGGATTTTTAACAAGTTTCATTTAGTCCGTGAATATGCAAAAATTCACTCAAACATCCTGTAGTCAAACGTCAGTGTTGGTTTGAGGATGATTTCCTTTATATAATATGAAAGTTTTTATTTAAAAGTACAAACAAGTTTCATTTTCATATCTAATTGGGGGCGGTGGGGTAGTCTAGTGGTTGAAGCGTTGGCTCGTCACGCCGAAGACCCGGGTTCAAATCCCCACATGTGTACAATGTGTGAAGCCCATTTCTGGTGTCCCCCACCGTGATATTGCTGGAATATTGCTAAAAGTGGCGTAAAACCAAACTCAGTCAGTCAGTCAGTCATATCTAATTGTTTTTGTTTGAACTTTGCCAGGCAGTTTCATTCCTAAGATTAGAGAGTAAGTTGCTCTGGTCTTTCGTGAGTGGTTTGATCCAAATGTTGACTGGACTGAAATTTAATCTCAATTAATAATTGATACAGAAGTTGATTGATTTATTCTGAATTTGAAATGGTATTAGACTGATGACTTTCGAATAATAACAGAACTGTAAATTGAAATTACTAGTACCGACGGTACTCATTTATTATAATGACAGAAACAACTGTCAATATGGTGGCCAGTAGTCAGTGGTATCTATGTGTGAGAGAAATCATTAACACCTGGATTGCCTTAACTCCGGTATTTACTCCAGTAGGATACATCCCTGCATGAATATCTGACAATGTAATCTAAAAGGATTCAGTCCTCAATGCCAGTAAGCAAAGTAGACCAGCAAATCTGAGTTCTGTTTTAGACTGAACTTAAACGGACAGTTCTGAATGTAAAGAGACAAATACATTGTTTTAACACCAGAATTTCTGAAAACTATACTGGCGTGGCGTACCAGTTATCACCAACGCCTGGCTGTAGCTTTTGCGGTTGAAGCTTGAGGCTTATTGCTTTTTAGATGTGTCAGGGTGTGAAGTACTACGGAAGTACAAGTAAAGCTGGCTATGCAAGAGCTACAGCCAGGTGTTGGCGGTAACTGGTACATGGCAATAACTGATCGCTAGCCAGTAGCATCTACACCACAAATTAAGTACAATCAGAGAAGTATTTGTGTTCTGCATGAATTTTCTTTGTTAAAATAACCATTACGGAATCAAATGAACGCCAATCCTGTGGGCAGTCAGAGAGTTTAGTCGAGTTTCAGCAAACACAACCTTCTGTTGAGGGTTGTCAGATATTCATGCAGATATAGGGGTGGTGGGGTAGCCTAGCTGTTAAAGCATTTGCTTATCACACCGAAAACCCAGGTTTGATTCCCCACATGGGCACAATGTGTGCAGCTCATTTCTTGTGTCCCCTGCAATGATATTGCTGGAATATTGTTAATGCGGTGTAAAACTAAACTCACTCACTCATGCAGATATATCGGGTTAGCGTGAAATATCTGATGTCATGAGATTGCATAGAGCTGTGATGGAGATCATGAACAATGTCACTTGAAAGATCATTGACAAGATTTGGCAGATACTGAACTTCAAATATATTTGACATAGGAAAAAGTAGTCATTATAAATGCTTTCAAGGAATATGACAAACAAAGTATTGCTCTCTTGGAATTAACAGCTTCTGTTTTCAGGATTTATGTTGCCATGGTAACAGGATGTTTTAAAGAAAAGCTTGATGTACAATATGAAATGTACGAGATTAGCTGGGTTGAATTAGCAACTGGCGATGTTAACTCTTAATGCATTGGGGTGATGTAGATCATGATGATTATTGTTTTTTTGTGATATTCACATGGATGACAAATGAAACTACACATGATTAGGGATGAAATGATACAACAAGGTCATGTCATGATGTGTATCACGATACATCGGTAACAATACAATGCATATCGCTATACATATATTCACATCAAATCAAGGGTATTCTTCTGGACTAAATATTTCAGAGAAAGTTCTGAAGGAAACACTGTCTGTAGACACACATTTGTCTCAGCTATTTTTTTTTAGCAAAATTTAAACGCTAATTACGGTTCATTTTAAGATATTTGACGGACAGAATTTTAGTAGTAAATTTGAAATGTAATTACAGTTCATTTTAAGATATTTGATAGACAGAATTTTAGATGGGGAGTATCATTAAATAATAGTAAGCATTTTAGCAAGTGTATCATTTTGTATCAATTTGTATCATTTTGTATCATTTTGTATCAATTTGTATCATTTTGTATCAATTTGATAAGGACAAAAATCATTTCAGGTATTGTATTGTTGCACGAACGCTCACAATGTACCAGTACATTGTTGTATCATTTCACCCCTAAAGATTATCGTCCTAGTTAGTTAGTAGTATTCATACGAGCACTGAAAGTACATATGATCCACTGAATTGTTAGTAACTACAAAACTTACTTGATTTCATTCATTTCCAGTGTTCACATGTGTAGGTGAGATGTACATGACCACCATATTCCTCAGTTACTCCAGACCGACGAAGATCCAGGTTAGAATTGATCTTCAGTAACCCATGCTTGTCGTAAGAGGCGACTAACGGGATCGTGTGGTCAGGCTCCCTTACTTGATCGATACATGTCATCATATCCTAATTATGTATATCAATGCTCATGATGTTGATCACTGGTCTAGACTTGATTATTTACAGACCACCGTCTTATAGCTGGAATATAGCTGAGAGCGGTGTTAAACAACAGACAGACAGTTACCCGAGGCTTTGTTTTGATGACGTAACATTGATGAGATATTTGGTAAATGGTAAATATTGTTTGAACAGACATTCACAGCATCCCCTGAAATAATCCTAAGGCCTTTTATTTCTTCCAGTAACCCTAAAGCTTCAAAAGGTGTTAAAAAAGTAGTTTTAATCGTTTTCTTGTTATTGTGTCGCCCGACAGCAAAAATATTACCATCTTTTGCCTTGCCTTACACAAGCTTGTTCTCGTTTACTCACTATTCACATTTAATATTCTTGCCACTGAACTACTGAAAAATGAGAATTGAAATTATTTTAAGCTCTGTTTTTTACAAATTTTAAAATTGAGTAATGGGTCTGATAATGTTTCAGTTTAGTTTGACCACTGACCTAAGGTGTTGAGATACAAGAGATCATATGCCTGAGACACAAGAGATCATATGCCAATATATTTATTATTGCCAATGGTTGTTCTTTGTATTGTAAAAACTGATTATGATTTAAGCTTTATGTGATTAATTATGATTTTTACAGTGTATCTGATACCACTGCATCATTAATGTAGAAGTCACGTTGTATATTCTCCAATATTGCAGTTCACATGCTATTCCCTGTCACAGTGGCATTGTAGTCTGTGAGGGAAAATACACTTGTTATTTATTGCGATTAGTTGAAGAATCAGTGCTTTAGCAGATGTTACCATGGTTACAGCAAAGTTGGTGTTTCTTGATGACTGGAAGTGTTTGAAATCAGTGCTTTACCAAATGTTACCATGGTTACTTAAATGTTGGTGGTTCTTGATGACTGGAAGTGTTTGAAATCAGTGCTTTAGCAGATGTTACCATGGTTACAGCAAAGTTGGTGTTTCTTGATGACTGGAAGTGTTTGAAATCAGTGCTTTACCAAATGTTACCATGGATACTTAAAAGTTGGTGTTTCTTGATGACTGACAGTGGTTAAAATCAGTGCTTTAAATGAAACTATGAAGTTGGTGTGTCTTAAAGACTGGAAGATATTCAAGATTCAGTATTTATTCTCTCGGGTGGACGATGTTGAAATTGATTTGACTGTGTAGAATATAGCCAGCATGTGTATATAGTGATATTTTTGTTTAAAATGGCTAGTGTTAATATGGTTGGTCAAAACCATGTATTAAATTAAAAGTTTGGCAAAGTCGGGGTGATTGATTTTTGACTGGCCTTTCATGAATAAGTTTTGACAAAACACAAGAGTTGCAAGGGGTCTTATAAAATGCAACAAATATGGCCTCTATACAGAGTTGTGTTTTAATCATAATACATTAGTGTCAAAGGATAAGCAATCATGTATCAGTCAACACATCTAATGAGTCCCTGCAATGCAGAGTTGGAAGAATTATTGCAGATTTCATTTTGGAAATCATTGATCTGTTTAAAGTATGTCAGTACATTCCTGTGTCTGGATTTAGAGATGGAGAATTTCCACTATTTTGTCCGTTTTACCTTTCAACTTGGATTCCTGCGTAAAATAGGAAATTTTCTGTCTTTGTTGCCAAATTATTAATTTCTGACGTTGGGGAAATCCCAGCATGGTTGTCAGCTAAAAATAGACTAATTAGCACATAGAAATCATTCATCTGTGCACATGGTGGAAGTGATACAATGCAAATGTTTATTACACAGGGGACGGTGGGGTAACCTAGTGGTTAAAGCGTTCACTCGTCACGCTGAACACCGTGTTCAATTTTCCACATAGGTACAATGTGTGAAGCCCATTTCTGATGTCCCCCGCCGTGATATTGCTGGAATATTGCTAACAGCGGCGTAAAACTAATCTCACTCACTATTTATTACTCAAGTAGGTTGAGTCGCGGTCAGTGACATGACACCCTCTATTGAGGGCAGTTCCATTTGTATTGAACTAAGCATTCACTATGTTGTCATAAACAGAGAAGAAGGAGAATATGTAAAATGTCCATTAGCCCTAGACACAGCAAATATTGCAATCTTATCTTGCCCTGACAACTGAATCATTGTTATTTATGTCTGATGCCCCTGGTACTATGTATCTAACAACAACAACAAAAAATAATTAAAATATTTAAATATTGAATATTGGTAATAAAGTGAGGCTCTTACTTCAGTGCAAAGAGCGGTAGCCTAGTGGTCAGAGGGTTGGCTTGTCATGTCATAGATCTGGGTTCAACTTCCCAGTTGGACACATGAGTTATGCTAGTTGTTTATGTACTCTACCCTGATATTGTTGGAATATTCCTAAAAGCAGCTTAAAACCATACTCACTTATCTAATACTAAGACCTTTGTACCTTGAGAATTGAGCATTTGTATTCACCATCCTGTTGTAATGTCTACATCTTGTCATGCTATCTGATTAGCAACTGTGTTCTGCAGATAAAAGTATTACTTTCAGCATAATATGTTGTTAAATCTAAAATTTACAGGGAGGTGGAGTAGCCTAGTGGTTAAAACGTTTGCTCGTCACGCCGAAGACCTGGGTTTGATTCACCACATGGGTACAATGTGTGAAGCCCATTTCTGGTGTCCCCCGCTGTGATATTGCTAGAATATTGATAAAAGCGGCGTAAAACCCATAGTCACTCATACAAATTTTCAAATTACACAAGTGGTAGATGAGTGTTGTCAAAATTTATTGCCAAAAAACTTGACATGATTGTAAATTTGCTGAATTTATTTTCCAAAGTATTTGTCATTTGAAATTTTGAATTTTTCATATTCAAGAACTTATAAGTCCTTAGGTATGCTGGGAAGAAAATTCTAAACTTATGCCTGTTATTTGTCATGATAGAAAATCAAATTTATTTTATGTTTTCAAGATATAGCATATAACTTGCGTGAAACGATATGGATGTCATTTCCTCTTTCGTTCATTTTGGTATATTGCTGAAAGAAAGTTAAGGATCTCTAATACTTTAGTGTGACAATTGTTAATTTGTCATGCCATGTTAGATTAACTGTTCCAGTGTGAAAGAATGAGTGGTTATTTACTTCGTAGTATACATTCTGTTATTTCAGTTTGAACTTTGGATGCGACATGCCTTTGTGTCAATACTTTTGAAGCTGGCTTCTCTTTTAAGACGGTCTGAAGCCAAAGATATCCTGGCATTGTTAATTGTTATTGTGCTGTTAAAAAAAAAACATTGTAAATTTCACCCCTGTACATTTTTTACATCATATGGATCAGTCATGCGAACCAACACTCCTAAAATGAGGAGTACATTACTCGAGTGTACATAGACGACAATTGTAATCGGTTTGACAAACTTACTTATCTATTTCACCTGTTAATTGACATTACTAATTGTTAATTGACAGGTGAAATCCATACCACTGCTGTTGATGTCCTGTTGTGTTTGATAGTGACGAGATGTATGTTTCAGTGTAGTCTGGTGTATTTTACCAGTGAGTTTTCATGTGGACGGGACTCACCCTTCATTCTCTGGCAAGAACCTGTGAAGATCCAGGTTAGAATTGATCTTCAGTAATCCATGCTTGTCATAAGAGGCGACTAACGGGAGCGGATGGTCAGGCCCGCTGACTTGGTAGACACATGTCATTGTATCCAAATTGTGTGGATCAATGCTCATGATGTTGATCACTGGATTGTCTGGTCCAGACCCAATTATTCACAGACCGTTGCCACATAGTTGGAATATTGCTGCATGCGGCGTAAAACTAAATTCACTCACATTCTGGCAAGAAGTACATTGTGTGTATATATTCAGCGCCATCAAGTGTACTTAACAGGTAGAGACTTTGTTTTAGCATCTATGTTTTGTTTCGTGTTATATTATGGCTGTGCTATATCTGATTTTTTACCAATTACTCTGATGTGATTTTTTTTCTTTTACAATCAGTGTGTCAGTGAAGCCTGCAATTTTACTGTGCGAAATGTAAGAATGGTTTGTGTTGCGTGAAATTGTTTTAGCAGCGATGAATTATGGTAAGTGTCAACTGTTTTAATGTTTGAAAAAATATTGATGTAGATTTCAAGGTGTTTTTGAGAAGCAGGGGCAGTTTGGCGAGAAATAAGGTGTCATGTTACTGCATGGAATCGAGTGCTAATTATGGTTGATTGTGTTAGATTGTCTGTCATACAGACAAATATCCAAAAGATCACATGCAAGTATAGTTCGGCAAGTCGAGATTTCTTCAGTTTGAAAGTGAGATATTCTTACAAAGTTTAACCAGGTTAATGAAACATTGGTAAAGGATAAAGTCCCTTGTATGCATATACTACTCAAAAGCACTTAAGGACATTTCCATTCTTTGATAGTAATATAAATATGGGTTGGTCCTTTTCTTTTGAGTATTATTTAAGAGCAAATCTGACAATAATTGTTGCGTCTGTGGGATTTCCAGATTAAAATTGTGAGAACTAACAAAGTCTCATGGTATTTCATGAAAAATTAGTTCTTTAATATTTTCATTTAAAAAACTAAATGTTAGTGTTGTGTTTGCATACAGTTATATGTTTCTTTGCTGAGGGAATAATAAGCTTTAAAGTATTAAAAGTTCTGTCAAGATTGCTTGTACTGTGAAACCTTCTCCTTTTTAAGATGATTAACTTTAGGTGTTTTTGAGAAATATGCTAGTGTTTTTACTACAGATAATTCAGGCCATTTCGGCTTCTGGGGTAAAAATGGCCCCACACAGCTTATTGGGTGGTCAGATTTGTGAATTGGGTGGTGAGAATTGTGAATTGGATGGCCAATTTTGAGCCAAACCACCCGATCACATCAAGTCACCACTCACGACAGGCATGGGTTGCTAAAAACCCATTCAAAACACAATCTTCACTTGGGATTCATAACTGCATTCATAAATACATTCATAACTGTAATCTTTTCTCTAATTAGGATGAATGATTGGGGATGAGGGATGAGAGAGCTGGGGATATGAACTTACATGTGAGCATCTATGTTCATTTATACTCACAAATAAGTATATACTTCATCTTTACTGGAAAGATGAAAATTAGTGTTTAGAGTGTCACAGTTTGAATTCGGGACCTAACTTCCTCTTTTGCTATCCCTGATGCATCGATGGATCCCTGCTAGTTATGGGGACTGTGTTGCTACTGTAAGCCAGGAAACCAGTGTTGAGTTAGGTACTCAACATGAGGCTGATTATGGTAATGAAATAAGAGACTGATGATTGGTTGTGACTTTAGTGTACAAACAGATGTCCTGGAGACAATCTTGAACAAGCTTGTTGGTTTTCTGGTTACCAGGACTGTGGTTTGATCAGACACTTTTGTTGTTAGGAATAGTCGACCTGGGAACAGGAAGATGGATTTCGAAGTAGGGGCGACATTAATGGGAACAGAACTTCAGATATGTATGCTTATAGTTGGAGAGTAGACTATGGGGGATGCAGGTCATTGATGTTACTTACATTCTTGAGGTAATTAGGGCTGGGGCTGACAAGCCATTGATTTTAGGTTGGATCTGGATTATCAGCAAATCCTGGAATAACTAAGTGAGGTAACATCACATATACAGTTAGATGCTTTAGATCACTGGGCAAATTTTTTCCCAAAGTAATTTACAAATTGTTATCAGCATGTGTTTGTTAAATGATGGGTCTAAAAGTTGAATTGGAAAAAAATAAAACATTTTCATGATTAAGTCATTGCAAAATACTGTTCTTGCTTAACGATAAACGCTAATAACATGTTTTTTAGGGGCTGTGGGGTAGCCTAGGGGTTATACCGTTTGCTAGGTACATTGTTTGAAGCACATTTCTGGTGTCCCCCACTGTGATATTGCTGGAATATTGCTAAAAGCGGCATTAAACCATACTCAGTATTGGTTTTTATGTTTACACCTCCATCAATGCAAATATATATTGAAGTCAGTCTTTATAAATAAACAAAATCATCAACAGTAACTCCACAGACTTATAAATTAATCAGTAACACAAAAGATGAGACAACAGTACAATATGAGACATTGCTCAGTGCAATTTAGCAACACAATCCGTATCTACTTACTAACGTCCAACCTCAAAGCAACATGCCACTAAGGGATGTGGCCTTATCATTTTGTTTCATAGGAGCATGTTCATAATAATACATGCTTTTTTAGGCAGTCAAATCTTCGAAACCACCTGCAAGATATGTTTTACATTAGCATTTACCTGGAATTCATCATTTTAGTAATATGTTTCATGTTAAAAATACATGCATTGAGAAAGAAAAACATTCTTATGAGATGTACTGAAACATTTGTGAGAAGAGCACCCCTACTGCAATGCTTGTCATATTTTGGAATGGACCCCTCCATGTCCTTATACACTCTTTAAATCCCTCCCCAAAGAAACAAAATGTTAAAGCACAATATATTTTATCATAACATGTTCATTTTACATGACACACTCCAAATATGTTTTTTATTTATTATGACTCCACTTACCCTATAATAACCATTGGTCCCTAACTGCTGGCTAATTATGAAGTTCCCTCAAAATGTTGGATGATGTTTAAGATGCAAAATTAAAGAAATTCCTTAATCTGTAACATTTTTTTGTCAATCAGTAATGATTTTGAGTGTCAAGATTTATCAATAAACCACTTACTCAAGGAATTTCTCCACTAGACATTGTGAAGAATCTTGGAGAGTTGTCTCCCCTTTGTTTCAGTGTTGCCATAGTTACTGACAGGTGCATGTGTATATCTGGACCAACAGCAGCCTTGTCAGTTGCTGGTGGACATGTATGTATGAATGAATTTTTTCTCAGGAAGATACCCCATTGTGTGACTATGTTAAACATACCAAAACATGCTTAGTTTTGTGCTTGCAAAGTTTTGTGTTCCTAATTTTATTGACAATATTTTGAAAACCCTTCAGCAAGTGTTGGTACTTTGTTATTTTAGAAACAAATCTGGCTTGAAACTTATGTTAATTTAATTTCCACATATTTTCCGGTGCGTTGTAAATGTGAGTTTTCCTGATGCTAAAATGCCAAATCCCATGGACGACAATGGTGATTCTAGTCAATGTGGATGAAATAACGTAACACCACATTGTGTTTTTTAATTGTGTTTAAATTTAATCCATGTATATTTTGAATATACCAACTGTTATTAGTAAATGTAGCATAGTCTAGAGGATGTTGTCTTTGCCGAAATATTAATCCAGGACAAATAACCATGTTGGATTTTGTCTGAGAACTATTTTGTTATGAAAATTATGATCAAAAATTGAGTTTTGTTGACTTTGGTGATGAACAGTGGTTCATCATTACTGAACAGGTTGCTGTTTTTGCTGTCAAATATATGTACCCTTTCATAGTGTGGAACTAACTATTCCTTAATGGTCATTTACCTTTGAAACGTGGAACTTTCTGATTGTAATATTCAGTGTGTTTTTGTAATCAAAATACTGTAGTCGTTGGTGTGGAATTTCAGATGGGATAATAATGTATTGATAATTTTTTAAAAACATCCAGAATATTTTTTCCATTTGTGCATCATCAATAGTTATTTTAGAGATGTAGAGCAAATGTTGTTTTTTTTCTCAACATTTTGCATGTTAATCAAGTGTATGGTTGGAAAATACAGGAACCCATTGAGCGTAATTAAAGCAGAAATCCAATAATATTCATCAATGGTTCATTTTCGTATTAATATATAAGTGTGTTATATAAAGATATGTATCTTGTCTTGAAGTCACAGTTATGAATCATATGTACAGAAATATTGTTACATGCTAATGAATAAAGTAGAGGATTGTTTTATTTTGATAATTGTGTTATAGAGAAATTTATTTGATGCTAAACCTTGGTGTCCTTTTTATTATGTTACAAATTGTAAATGGCAGATAGAGGTTGTTGGCTTGGAGTTCTAACCTCTTTGTTTAGAGTATAATTGTAGATACTGTTATTTGTTAAAAAGAGTAATATTATTTATCATTTGAATATTCTTAGTGTGCTGTGAACAGCCTCAGGCATTGCATTTTCTTTTTGAATAAATACATGTGGTCTTCTATTTTGCAGAAGAATCACCTAATTGAGCAAGATAACAAGGCTATTTTGATATTTCTCTTGTAAGCTTTAAGGAAATACAATGGTATTTTTAAACTATTTTATTATCACTTCATCCTCAAGATCACAATTAGCTAAGCAGCTGGATTCGTTAAGGGAGGAAACATGACCTTAATGAGGTTTCAGGATCTGAAAAAAGATCATGTGGTCAAAATAGCTACTATGTATGGAAATACCTTGAAATCCAGGATTCCCTTTCACAAATGACCTCAGCACTAAAACTGATGTCAGATGGTAAATTATTACAATAGAGTATTCAGACTTCCCAAACATGCACTTACAAAAGACAAAGCACTTAGAATGTTTTTGTATAAGTTCCAAGTGACCACTTTGAACCTGTGTTGGAGTTGAGAGGTGAGTGTATCTTAATACTGAGATCATTCTGAGCTGAGATCATTTTGTGGTAGGAGCATAGGGTTGTTTGTGTTTCCAAAGCAATCTTAGCACTTAACCTACAGACCTGTGTTGAGGCAATTAATCAGAGCCAAGACATCTTTCTAGAATGGAGTGACACTGCACACTTAATGATCCACCGATCAGGCCATGTTGGCCTCATCCTTGTGAATCCAGTGTACCTCCAGTACATCAGTGTAAATACCCTGGACCAGAGACCATAAAATAGACTATTATGTGGACTCTGCCTGGACTAGTTGCCACCACAGCTTCAGTACAGAAGTGTACCAAGTCTCAGGTTTTCATTTCACTAAGCACAGAATTTCTCTTTACCATTTGAGGTACTTGATAGGATTGCTATTTAAAGTCCTGTACCATTTGAATTGAGCTCAAAAAGCAGATGTGGTGGTAGTTAGGTCCAGGGACCCTAGCCACAAAGTGTTCGTAGCTCTACGTCATTCGTAAGCCAATGATGAAGTAGTATAGAGTTACGATAGGTCGTAACGTTACAAAGGCTTTGTGGAGCGGGACCCAGGATATATATGATGAGTTACCCTGGATACCAAGTTTGTGTTGAACCTGGCAAACCCCATATATGGCAGAAGACTTCCAAAGCATTTTATGATGGCAGAGTTTCTCTATAGTGATGGTGCATTGTCTACTTTATTGAAATTAGACTTGGCATGTACACATTCATGCGCTCCTCAATATTGCTGTTTCACCTCCGTAGAGTTCAGTAAAAATGTTTCCAGCATTGCGACAAAACTGGATGAAATTGATTAAGAAGGTATGTTTGTAATGATAGACTGAAATGGTGTTAAATACATGTTATAATCTGCTGTATTATATACGTGAAAGAAATGCCAATTAGCTGGGTTGAGTGACTTGCCCAAACAGAGGCTTTTATTCTCTTTTCAGTGGTCCTCATTCACAGGCATGCTGTTGAAATGTTATGTGTAGGGTTGAGTGTAACTACACTGCTCAACATTTGCTAAGAACACAATCACTCTCCTTAGTCAAAGTTATCCTTAGTAAATGTTGAGCAGTATAATTCAGTTCAGGCAGGTATCAGTGTTATGAATCACATGTTGTAAAAACATCTCGGACCATATCCCGACATCAAGTAAAATTATTCTCACCTGTTTTTATCCTACCAGTTTAGGCTAGTGTTGAAAGATCAGTCTCATCATCTGAGTCAACGGTCAAGGTAAAAGTGGTGTGTTAATTGAAATTTAGTTTGAAATCTGTTCCAAATGCAGTGTACATAATCAGAGGTTTCTTCAGCTGTTATACATTGTAGTCAATCTTAACTGTTTGTGATACTTAGTAGACACTTGACTTGTCCATATCCACTCAAACCATGTCATGTTGTACATTGCCTCTCAGCTATAGCTTGTCAATTGCATGTGGATTTCAGGCAGTGTATACGACCCGTATCTCTGTGATTGTATATTTATTCCATTGCATCTGTAAAGTTATAACCAGTGCATAAATTATGTAGACTCTCTGGCCCAGTCGGCATATACCCTTCAGTACGGATTTCTCTTTGAATACTTTTGTACCAGACAAGCCCTGTGCTCTATCTCCGTGTAACACATGCAGATATGGAAGTTGGATGTTGGTGACGTTATACCCGGTCTGGTGACCAGCGGTGGCACAGCAGTCTGTACAGTGTAGATGGATGATCCTGTGTACATTGATTACTTTTGCCAAACAGATATATTCATAGCCTCACTGTGATTTTTACTTGAATAAATCTGAACAAGATGGTACATGTCAAGTTTGTTTTTTCTTACCAGACCAGTTTTATGTACAGTATGGGAAGGTTCATGGCGATATCGATGAGCGTTCATGATGGACCAGGGTTCATGGTTGTCGAGGGTTTTATGTACAGTAGGGGTAAAGATTCATGATGGACAAGGGTTTAGGTACAGCACGGGGGAGGGTTCATGAATGACAAGGGTTTTTTTTACAGGGTGGGGTGGGGTTTGGCCCAAGGATGTCAAATTGACTATGGGTCCATTTGGATATGACATCGGGTCCGGAGTGGCCGATCATGTTGGCTCATTCTTTGGCCAATGAATGGAAATTCACACTTAACCATGGCCCATTATTGGCCCAACGGAGTGATTTTGTTTGGCCTTATGTTGCCACCACTGTGTTTCAACATTAGCTCTTTCTTGACCTTTGTACTAAACCATGGCCCATACTTGGCCCAACCAACTGTTATTTTATAGTTACTAAGCTTCATGACCTTGACATCCTTTATGAGCTGAAGGTTGCATTCTTTCCCCTTTTCCCAGACCCAATTGTACTTCGCGGATAGAGCGTGGCCCAGCATGCCTGACCGCATCTGGGATGCTTGTTCCGGCAACTTAACTGTGATGACCAAATTGGAACATAACAATGGAATATCACTGAAAGAGTCTCCCTTTATAAAACTGTTTCATGTATGGTTTAGGATCTGAAACATCATGTACTGGAAAAACTCTGTATTATGAGTTTTTGAAGCTGGCATATTTCATTTACATAGGATGGCTTCAGCTGGAGCTTCCAAACATGAAAATGACTCGATTTAAACTCATTTAGTACCCAGGAATTGGTGTTAAGTGTCAAGGCAACTATGATTATGTTATGTTGTTTTACCAGTATGAAAGAATGGTATAAATTTGTTCTGCAGAGATATCAAGTCGCATTTTGCCAGTTAAGTGCTCATACACCAAGTGAAACTTCTATGGGTGAACAAGATTATTTATGCGATTTGAATTAAGACTTTTTTTACGTAATTATTTTGAATATAACTACTACAAAAGTTCCATCTTTGTCACATATAGATGTTAAAACAAAACTTTTTACAATCAATTATGTAATTTGATTAGTTGAGGCTATATGAATAATTATAGTCTGTATTTCAAACCTACAGTTTGTACTTAGAATACTTAGGATGTCGTTAAAGCGTCAAAATTTCCTCCTGTGAAGTCACCCCTCAAGTGCATTTTTCGTCTGAGCTTTAAGATCCAACTAGGTAGAGTCGTACATGTATCATATGTGTTTTTTTCTACTGTCAAATTCATCATATTGATATTGACGCCAAAAAGCATTTTCCACCATTTCTGGCCTTACTTTAACAATGCATATTTACCAATTGAAGGCCTCCAGAAATGTAGTGTCGTCTGCTCTTTGAATATCAGGTGAAGRTATCAGTGATGGCTTGTTTTGTATTCAACTTCGAGAAAAACAAGCCGTAAGATTCACTGCATTATAGTTGAAAGACTGGAAAATAGGTTCTTTCATATATTTTAGTCTGTGTAATATATTTTAACTTTCATCAAATCTTAATACGAAAGCATGGCTGAAAATGGACATGTGCTCATTAGCAATAGGTGAGATAACTCTTTAATTCACAACATTGGGCCAACTTGTGAAATAGATATAAGTTCATGGAAAATAGTTTTTCAAATGTTGGTCCACTGTTGAACCAACGTGTTCAAAGCCACCGTTACTTTTAAGTCATTAAGATGCCGTTAGGCCAATGTTGTGCAAACGTAGGCCAACTGACCAACCATATACCAATAATGGCCCAACAAACCCTTGCTATCGTGTGTGCGTGTGCGTGTGCGTGCGCGCGCGCTGTATAGATTGGATCGAAGATTAATCCAGAGTGGTTATGGCTGGGAACAGGGATGGTGGAGTCAAGGTTGGATGTAGGGAGGTCAATTGGAATTTCCTCCAGAAGGGATCTAGAGGTATCCCGCCAGCTGGTCTTGTAACTTAAGACAAGCACACAGGAAGGAAAACATACGTTTGGAATATAAAATGAATATTTTTTGATATTACTTCCGTCACGAACTGAAATATAACTTCATACTGTTACGTAACATAACTCATGTGACAAAGTTAAGCTTTGGAAAATCAAAAATGTTTTGTAAATATTAACAAGCCTTCCCAAAAGCCACCTGTTCACCACCGCCACTTATGGTGAACATTTCAAGATCTGTTCTGGAACTAACATCTTCCACTGATCGTGTACATTTAATACTCACGTTTGAAACGCGTTTCAAATTATTAAACAGCAGCATTGAAAGATTGGAAGAAATCCAATATATACACTTCATATAATTACGTACACCTCGAATACTTCAGTGTGAATGAGTTCAGTTTTACGCCGCTTTTAGCAATATTCCTGCAATATCACGCAGGCGACACCAGAAATGGGCTTTACATATTGTACCCATCCAACCCGGGTCATCGCCCCACCGGAAACAAATTTACATTCACGATCTTCAGCCAAGAGATCGTAACTTGCATTCAGCGATACTTGGAGACCTGTACATAGAAATGGCCGTTGCCATTTGCAATGGTATACCACACCTGAGCGGATGACTGTAGTATGTTTAAAACCAAATCGATCCAGGTTAGAAATTGTCTTCAGGAACCCATACTTGCGTAGATTCGTGCTCTTGACGTTAATCATTGGGTTATCTGCTCCAGACTTATTTACAGAGAAGCGTCATATAGGCGGGATATTTCACGAGTGCGGCGTTAAATTAATATTTCATCTATGACGGGGAAAAAAAGGCGTCTGGACCAAACAATCCTTCAGACGAGCACCAATTTACGCAATTGTATGGATGAACGATGTCACGTTCCCGATCACCATTTGTATCCTACAAGCGTAGGTTGAAGGCCAGTTCCGTGCGGTGGGGTAGCCTAGTGGTTAAAGTGTTCGATACCCCAGCTGTGAAGTCCATTTCTGGTGCCCCCGCCATGATATTGCTAAAAGCCACGTAAAAACCTAACTCAAAGCCAGTGCCGAGCGTCACCGCGACGAGAGGTGCAAATTGGTTGCACCTAGGTTTATATAACCACAGATTTGTGGTAGATATCAAAACGTCTAGACCTGATTAGAGCTACACGGCCTGTCAGTTTCAACTCTTAGTGTTGGGACATGCAAGGATGATGAATATATAAAGATTCACGAGTGGTATCTTCACTGGAGTGATCTTTACGATTCCATTGAATATTTTTTTAAATGAAAAACTGAAAGCCAACCTGTCACAATTTGCAATCAAGGTATTCATCATATAGTCATTTAAGCTAGATATTGTCCTGCCAGCCTTGTTATTACGCGTTCCAATCGTGTACTTTATATAAACCTACCACACCAAGTACACTCGTACGCTTTTATATACTGGAATAAAGTCACTGCATTACTTGATGTTATGCCATATTTTTTTTTTATGAAAAAAAAGAAAAAGTCGCATGATCTGGTGTTTACTTCAAGTGTTTCACTGTTGACTCTGTATCGTGACACGCCCCTTGAGATGTCGTGTCAAAAGTCACTTCACAAATTCAGTATCGTGTCCACCATTGGCGCTGATGCTGGTTTGACGACGCATAAACGACACTAAGCGATTGAATGCTTGGGAAATGTTCATATCTGAACCACAGGCAAATTGTAGGAAATGATAACGTGTCAGTAGCGACACCGAAACGTCGCTCATTATATTAAAGAAGCTGTATATCCATAGAACTCTCGTTGTTCAACTTATTTTATGTTAGAAACTGCATAGCTTATCGCAACTCCACGTGTAAAAATGTGTCGCATGTCGTACACGATCTGTTGCGTTCGTCATGCATGCGACGATATACAGTATCCTTTCAATTCAGAAAACCCGTTTTGTGTTTAGCAACATTGTGGGTGAAGCGTTTGTTAGTCATACCGAAGACTACAGTCCGTTTGGCTCAAAGCGGACCGATGAATTGCAATGTAACTCGAAATCTACTAAACATACTCAATGAAACGCTGATCATAATCAAAACATACCAACTCTGTTTTTGCAGAATTTGTCCTAAAAATAAAGTTGTTTAACAATCTATCATTAAAATATCTACACAGTTTACTATTTGTTACGAGGGAGGAGTGCAGAGAGGGACAGCCAGGTGTTCGAGAACGGATGGAGACGGCACAACACAGGTTCATGAACAAATACCTTTGTCTGAACGGCTTCTCGAACACCAGGCTGTCCATTTCTCTGCACTCCGTCGTAAACAGTGATCTGTCAATAATTTAATGATTGTCCTAAAAATAATAAAGTTTAACAAACTTTCTGCAACATTTCAGAGTTGGTATGATGTTTTGATTATGATCAGCGTTTCATTGAGTATGTTATATTTATTAGATTCGAATTATATTGCAATTCATCGGTCCGCTTTTGAGCCAAACGGACTATAGCGTTAGATTGGCCACATGGGTACAATGTGTGAGGCTCACTTGTCCCATGCGGTATTGCTTAAAGCAGAGAACACCCACGAGTTAGAATTTGTTGACGAGTTTCTCCTGATTTGGAGCTGACCCAGCGTACCTGTCCAAAAGCTGTCCTAACCATATAGAGTATCGTAGATCTTATACGAATGCCGTTGCGGCGGTTTGTGGATCAGGCCCATTTAACGCCCGAGACGTCAATAGTGCAGCTATAACCTGCGTGTAAACGCGTCAAGACAATCCAGTGATCAACTGCATGAACATTTTCAATGGCGCACCCAGCTATAATGGCGGTCTTAATAATCGAGGCTGGACCAGACAATCAAGTTACCATCAGCATCGATCTACGCATTGGGATAGGATGACATGTGACGACTGAATCAGCTAGCCTGACCCTCCCCGATCCCGTTAGTCGCCCCTTACGACATGGGTTGAAGACTCATTGTAAACAAATCTTCACGCGTACCAGTACCATGAGTACATAACCTATCCGAAATTTGTGAAACCATTTTCTTAGTGTGCATGTCCAACCCGAATTGTCAGTTCAAAATAGATCTTTTAACAAAAGAAAAAACGACTGTGAAACCAACCACCATCTGTATTTGCTAAAATAACAAAGCTGTAACGATCAAGTAGAACGGGTATTAAAGCAAGGTTATCGGGTCGGACTCGGTCATGAGAAAGTCTGAAAAATACACGTCCGACTCCCGTCGGCGCCGGCCTGTTATTGCACACGAGCTCCCGTCGCAATTGTTCGTGCACATTGTGAAATTACATTCGAATCGAATCTTGGGATCGTTGTGCATTGAAAATGCCTTGAAGTATGGACTCGTGCTGTTCAGACCCGACGTCATGAAACCTTCATTTTTAGCAAACACCAGACCATCTCCACAACCGGCTCGGATGATAGCGAACCTTTTATTAGTCGTCGAGCCAATAGCATCGCAGCCAACAGCCCGCACGCCGACTTCATTCCCTTGACCGTTTGACCACGCCCGAATCTGGACCATTCGGCCAATGGGCAGTGCGTACACCTGTCGGCCAAGGACGTCTATCAGATGCAGCTTGACGTAAGATCTTGCCCCCGAGCCGGCGAAAGACTCTACGATCTGTGGCGCCAGGATATTGCCCTGGATACGCTGGGTGGGAGACTGGTCACTGCCTTTAGCGCCAAATGTACACGACAACTGAAACAAGTGCATGGCTTTATTAGGGAACTCGTGACATTCAGCAAATAGAACAGACTAGACAATTCACGTTGCCGATATGCTACTCACTTTGGCAAGGATCACAAATTCACAACTATACTTACTTTACTTAGATGATGATTTGAAATTGTATCCATTTAAAAATGGGATAAATAATATGGTAACCCCTCTTTAGGCAAACAACCACTTTAACCCTATGCCCTTGATACATGCGTAACCATATAAAAATGGTTTTCCTGGCACCAACCAACCATTTTGTGAATCATGGAACAAGTCATTGACAAATATACACATGTCAATAGCAGGTATGGGATCCACAAGATCCAGTGACATATTGAAATCTAGGATCCATGCTTGCAATAAGCTTAGATATTTAAAGCCAATTTTACCCCACATCATAGTTTTATTGAATCTAAGATTTGATCCTTGGCAAAGCGTGAATAGTATATACTCCTCTCAAAAACTTCAGCAACAAGTATTCAGTGTAATATCTTTATCAATCTCGATAGTGATGTTTGCAGACATGTTACTGAAAGGTACATATTCAAAGAATACATAACCCTTAGTGACTCAAATTGATTTTTCTGATAACATTTACAACATAAACCGAACGCAACCACCCTCCGACACATACAAAATGTGTGGCATGAATGTCCTCCACTCTTCACATGTACCCGAGTGGTACAAACCTACCTGTAATATTCCTCTGGAACAACTAACTTGTCCAAATTTTATTCTTTATGGATGATAATACCGTCCATCGATGATAATGCCAGAGATTGGTGTTAACGTGAGTGAGTTTAGTTTTACGCCGCACTCAGCAATATTCCAGCTATAGGGCGGCGGTCTGTA
>VKKT01007293.1:14417-24900 GCA_008038995.1 Haliotis laevigata | reverse complement strand
TAGAGCCCTTCAGATGTCTAGTGGACCTCAGATGACACAAGTAGTCTGCTACTTGTGGATGTGTCGCCTTTCTGGTCGTGAACCCACGTTGAACAGCATACTGGTCAAAACGTCTCCACTTGTCATCATACAGGTTATATGTAGATCTTCGTAGGGCCAAAGTCACAGCCTTGGCTGCTCTAGTGGAGTAACCCCAATTCTTCAAGCAGTACATAATATGCTCCATACGTGTAATTGGAACACTTCTGGGTTGCCGTGACACTGCTTGGTGTGAGGATGGACGAGTAGGTTCGGCCAATCTGGTAATCGTAGAACTGGTTCGCCGTGAAGATCTATGAGGTCTGGGAACCATAGTCTCGCTGGCCAATAAGGCGCTACCAAAATCAGTTGTAGCACCATCGTCTGGTTGATCTTGCGTAATACTTGAGGTAGCAGGATCGGTGGAGGGAAGGCGTAGGCCTTCATTCCCTCCCAGGATATGGTTAAGGCGTCGACAGCCCATGCCAGCGGGTCTGGCACTGGCGAGATGAACGTTATCACCTGCTGGTTGAAACGGGTTGCAAACAGGTCGATGAGGGGACGGCCTAGTTGAGTTGTTACCCACTGGAACGCTTCTGGATGTAACTTCCTCTCTGTGGGAGACGGTCGTACTGGTCTGGATAGGGTGTCAGCTAGGACATTCTTTGCCCCTGGGATGTGGCAAGCCCTCATCTTTAGGTTGATTTCGTCTGCGTTGTCGAACAGCTGGAATGTCAGTTGAAGCAACGGCGCTGATCTCGTGGACCCTCGCAGATTTATGTAAAATGCCACCAAGGAGTTGTCCGTGTGTATCATCAGGACCTGATCTTCTAACTGCGCCGCCCAATATAGAACTGCTTCTATTACTGCTTTCAGTTCTAGCTGGTTAATCTGCAGACTCTTCTCTGTTTGTGACCACTGACCAGCTGCAACCTCGTCGTTGAGATGTGCCCCCCAGCCTAGGAGGGATGCATCAACGTAGAGATGAAGATCGGACTCTAGCTCTCTCAAATAGGTTCCGCCGCAAACATTCGATCTTACTGTCCACCAAAGCAGGTACTACTTTAGATGTTGCGGGACTCCTGGACATCGTCTAGATGAGCTATCAGAAAACTCTGTAGTGGTCGAAATTGCAATCTTCCTCTGTGTGTGAGAGCCTGCGCCGACGTCAGTAGACCCAAGAGTCGCTGCCATGTTCTTAAGTCTAGTGGAGAGTTGAGGGCGTCTGGTATGCACGACTGGATGCTCTGCCATCGGTCGTCTGGTACCAGGATGCGGTTCTCTAACCTCAGTAACCTGATGCCCAGGATCTGTAGATCTTGGGTCGGCTCCAGCTCCGACTTTAGATGATTCAGCAGCCAGCCCATCTGTGTCAGCAGGTTGATCGTAAACTGCAGCTGTAGTCTGAGTTGATCTGCATCTTGATGTGCCTGGATGCCGTCGTCTAGGTAGAAGGCACTGCGTAGCCCMTTCTGATGGAGATAAGCGATAATCGGTTTGGTTATTCGCATAAATAACCACGGGGCCGACGAAATTCCAAAGGGCAGGACCTTCCACTGCTAGTGCCGCCCTTCAAACAGGAATCGCAGGTACTTCCGAGATTCTGAGTGCATCGGATATGTAGATAGGCATCTTGCAGATCTATGCTGGCCATGAAGTCGTTGGGTCGGATAAGATGTCTCAGCTGAGGTAGATATAGCATCTTGAACTTCTCTGGTTTCAACAGGTAATCTCTGTTGAAGCTCTTCATGTTGAAGATAAGTCGAAACTTCTCTTTGGTGTTCTTTTTGGGTACTAGGAAACTTGGAGAGTAATACCTGGGCGTGAGTCTGCGTTGATCGACGACCTCTACCGCACCTTTCGTCAATAACATCTCGATAGCTTCGGCGAGCTTGTCTGGCTGCAGCTGCAGATACTTGAAGACCAACGGGTTGTTGGTCAATGGCGGTGTCGACTGCAACTGGTTACTGTAGCCCTCTCGTAATACTTCTATGACGTAGTCATCCTGTAGTACTCTCCAATCCTCCCAGTATAGACCCAACCGTCCATCCACGGTTGACGGTTGAACAGGAATGGCTGGGAGTGGAAGATGCCAGTCGACGTAGAGGCCAAGTGATTGGAGATAAACTCCTGATCCTTGCGCTGTAACACTAGTGTAGACCGGATCATTTTTTCTTCTTCCGTCTTAGGATGCTTGAAAGCACACATCAGCGCTTCGTTGATGGCTATGGACCTTGCTAACCCGTAAAAAGCCCTACGGCATCGGCCGATGACATCGGCGACGTCATACTTCTAAGTTCTCAGCACTGGATACTCTCTGCGACACTGCAAGGACGACCTCAGGCTGCAACACTGGAGGTCCCAAAGGACTGGAACCATCTACTTCAGCACCAGGTGCCCGAACATCTGTTAAAGGTCGTTGCATAGGGTTATGCAACAACGACCTCGAAGATCTTGTAGAGTGGGAAGATCTAGATGAGTGCCTGGATGACGTGGACTGCTTCCCTGAAATCTACAGTTTTTGGCAGTTTTCTGGTTTATCTGGGTGATCATCTTCCTTCTGTTCGCCTGCTGCTTGATCTGTTGTTACCGCCGACGCCGATATCAAACCTCCTACGTTATTGTCCTGTCCGGTGTTTCTTATGTTGCGCCATGGGGACTTCCTTTTACTTACAGTATGTGGGGTAGACTTCTCCCCTACTGGTGGCGTCGCAGACTTTGACTGGGATGACAACGTAGATCAGCACAGCTCTCAAGACGTAGTCGCAGCAACTCACAGCACTCAAGACTGTATCACCTTCTCACGCAGGCTGGTTGAATCGGACAACAGGTTGTATAACTTTAGGCTCAAATTTTCTGATATTTCACAATTCAACAGATATATGAAGTCATAAATTCAATATATACACATGATTATAGACAATAATCAAACATCAAGACATATTCAACCCGTAAACCAGCCAAGAAGAACACCCAGGGTGTAAATCAAGCGTTGAGACGTGATGGACAGTTGTTTACATTGAAAACATGTGAACAAACAGTCATCTGGAATGAAGAGAAATTGTGAATTAATTTGACATACAATGTACACATTTTGTTATAAATATGATAAACAACATATTTAGAAACACAATCATTGCAGAATTTGTGCTATATATCCAAAATATTTGAAGTTATAAGCCGCGAAGGGACCCTGAAGTGACTGCCCAACAGTCCACTTGGGCGATAGAGGGGAGAGTGAGGAGCAAGGCATGGCAGGTCACGTGCCAGTTTTGGCAGGAAAAGGGAGGTAATTCAGGGTGAGTGATAGTGGTGGTCCCATTAATTGAAATAATCGTAGATTGGTCGCAATGACAAAACGGCCAAGCATTCGATCATGTTTTCTCCTAATCGAACACGATTTTGGACCACTTGTTTGCAAGTCATGATTAAGTTTATCTTAACAACTCCAGGAAATGTATGTTCCTAACACACTAGTCATCCTTTAAAGATGTGAAATTTGCAAATGCATTTTGTGCAATTTGCGAAAAAAAACGAGTTTTTTCTTTATTTTTTGTGCATTAACAAACATAACCAGGGAAATTGGTAAATGACGCTAACCAATTATTTTCGATGATTGATCGGTTGTAATGAACCAATCATCAATTATGAGATTTACACCCATTCCCAACACTAGTGAGTGACTGTACGTTCACTTCAAGGGAATTGAAGGGATTCAAGTTTCCAGTTGACTGAAGCAAATATGCATGAGTCAGAATAAGGAAAAATTTATTGTTACTATGACCACAACCTCGCTTCTGAGGAAGAAAACGTTATGTTACAAGTTGTGTCATGCAAAATCCTTTTGGCAATCAATCATATGTATACATAATTTACTACAAGTAGTAAGTAGTTTTGATTTGTTTAACTCCCTGATCTGAACACAAGTAAGATATGTTCCAGGATTCCACAACAATCGCTTCACACTCACAAACATGAATCATTTAGCATGAACTGCGGGGTTCGGTAGAAATCTGTGCATGGTGACACCATCACGATTCGGCATGTCTTCATTGACATCGAGAAATCAGCAAAATGACGAGCTTGTTACACATTTTATATACAACTGAAAATCCTTCCTCACATAACGTCACTTCCGGTTCGCTGCAGCGCTCTGGTGACAGAGCTACGTAACCTCTCTGTGATTTTGTTGGCGGGCGAGAGAGAAGCAGACGACTTTTGGGCAACTTTTAATTGCTCGGTATTAATTAACAAGATTTTTAAGAATGAATTTGGTGTTCCGCTTAAGATTAACCACATATCTTTCATATGTAAAGGTTAAAAAGGTACAAAAAACAAAGTTTATTCGTTCTTTAAGCAACTTGATTAAAACATGCCGGCAGTGTTACTGTTAGTATTAAACATAATACAGAATGATAAATCTTCATATTCAAATTCTCTCAACTACCATTGGGTCTGAGGAGTTAATCTTCAGTTATTTTCCTATAGCTACCTGTCTTCTTGAAAGTTTGATTGGTTACTCACATTTTCCGCTGTTGTACTTTTGCCACGGATTATCGGAAGAACACAGACAATGGCAGGCCTATTCAAATGATGTCGGCCACTGATTCGTAACTGACACAGAAAACTCTGTGATCTGACACTTGTATGCAGTCTTTTGGCCTGAAAAGAGTGAATATATACTTCCTTCATATCAAAAGTTGAACTCATTTAAGCACTCACTATAATGTTATGCTTACATATATATGATTACATCAAAGATTGATTTCTTCACTAACTTGGGGGAACCAATAGCAAATCTTATGCAGATGAATTGAAAGAGGATTATGCATCAAATTGCTGAAAAGCATGTGCAAATATCGTGCATGTGAATAGCTGCGTTTTGGTGTAAAGTTTTGTTAAGAATTCGCCAGTTTTCACTGATTTGTATCATTTATCAAACTCATGACAATAATCTTTTCAGCATTTTGAATTTGTGTTACAATACATCAGTTCATGTGTAAACAGTTTAAAGGGTATGGAATATTTTGCAAAATTTATTTTAGAATTGTTGCCTGCAGTAAGGGGCTATATTTACACTAGAGAGTCTAAACTTTGGAAATAAAGTATATTAATAACTATAAACTCAACTACCTGTTGTGGCTATGACATACAACACTGCACAAATAACAGTGGTGCACCGGACACACAGAAAGAAAGAATGGTTTTGTAACTGACAACCCAAACAGATTCTTGTGACCTTCAAACTTTGATATTTTCGGATTTTAATGTATAAGTGTTTTGCTAAGAATAGGTGTTTACTTTCAAACAAAATCTGTCCAATCATGTCAGGAGTTTAATATGTGGTACTCGGATTTACTTCTCACTCAACATGTACACCGCAATCGCTAATATTAACACGTAGCCAAAATACACATGTGAACTGTCATTTTCCTCAATCCGGTATTTCGGAGGTAGTGTTCAGGTCACATCCAAACTGCAGACTTTCTAGACAAGAACGTATCGATTTACACTTAAGAGTTCTTGAAGTAGGTAACGTACACCAAACCATGTGTTCGTATTAAGAGCCGATAAAGTCTTCTGTTTGTGAAGTTCTCTCGCACAAAGTCGCACATGCTTCCAACTGGCAGCCATTTTTGAACTCTTGGGACATATATACCCACAATTAATGTCTGTATGAGAAATGTTGACACGTCAAAAACACAATATCTTATTATATACTATATTTATATTACAATATAGATATATTTCCTATATGAAATACTAAATAAGACCCATAACATGTCGTCTGTATAACTACAAGCGTGGTTTAAGAGTATTTCAAACAGATAACCTATTTTGACAACTTATTATATATTTTATTTCATTTATGTGTATAAAATGTACATTTCCCATTATGAATGCTACTCAACCACATATAAGATATCAGTGTAAGGAAGATAATACACAAATTTATTTGTTGTATTCACAAGTCAATTTTTAAACAATAATGCTAAATTGGTTAGTGTTCATAACCGTTTGACTGGGCAATAGTATGTCAAGCAAACATGGCGGCTATTGTCAGAGTGAAACGACGTAGAAGTGAAGAACCCGTCGAATCCCTGGTATTTTCCAGTAAAAGATTGAAAGAAAATGACAGCCAAGAAGGAAGCAGTAACAAAGAAATTACTGGTTTACTTAAGTTTGCTGGGACAGTACCTTTACAGGTCAGCTGAACAGTTACGAAACCATCCAAATGATAATTCTTGTAAATGCATTGTGCCGCACAATGTGGCATGTCACACGTTTTTATTAAAGCACATGGTATAGTTTCCACCACGGGAACTTATGTGCTCGTTATTAAATAGTAACGTCGTTAATTCTCCGTAATAACCATTTATTGTTTGGGGAAAACTGTCCAACGATACTGAACTTCAGAAGTGCAAACTCACCAGTCCATGTTATTGTTTTTACATTAAACAGTTGTTTCCTTTCTTTATATTGAAACGAAAGTATACTTTATCATATGTCAAACTGTCATTTTGGTACATGTCATTGACATTGATGATAGATTTTTCGGGATAAGTGAAAATGGGTTAGAGTGGTATGTGACCATGTCTTAAGTGAATTCATCCCTCTTCAACTGCTATGAAATCTTACACTGTGTTCTCATGGTTTTGTCACAGTGGAAATGTACTGCTGACAAACTGTAAGGGACCACTAGATTTACCTTAGATCATTATATGCATTTGACAAAAATGTACAGGATGTTGCGGAGTAAAAATCCCACCAGGATTGTTATCTCCGTCAATTTTAAGCTTGCTCATTATGAACATAGTTTACTGTATTCAGTTGTGTGATGCACACTTCATTTATTTTAGGAAACTAATGTTTCAACATTCATCAGAGAAGCCATCAGAAAAGACAAATTGCAAAAAGAATACAAGAGCCACAGCCAAAGCCATGACAGCTGGACAGTGCGACAGAGGAACCACCAGAGACAGCAGTCAAGATCCAACAGATACAAGGTGGTATCCAGTTTGAGGTCTCCTCAGTTGGACAAACTTGACACAGTAGACAATGGGGGACAAGATGGGGGTAACCGACAGAAGAAACAACCAGGGAAAGAAGAAACCCCAAGTACAAGTCAAGTGAGTGATGGTGTTTTGACAGACAATGGTGTCAATGCTCCACAGAAGATATTCTGTTTGTTTGACGTAGAAGAGGAGGCTGTGAATCATATCAGGGTGAGTACCTCCAAGTCACATCTCATTCTGTCTTCGTTTAGATGTAAATAGCAATCAATAATAATCAATAGTCCCTAAACATATGTTCACACTAGTGATCATGATGTTACTAGTCACGACATTTACTTAACATATTCACAGTGACCATCAGTGTTTGGGACAGTCCCAAAACTTGTACTGACTGTTTTGATCATTTGTGTTTGGGACAGTTCCAGCACTGACTACTTTGATCATTAGTGTTTSGGACAGTACCAATAGTCCAATCCTTGTATTGACCATTTTGATCATTTGTGTTTGGGACAGTTCCAGCACTGACCACTTTGATCATTAGTGTTTGGGACAGTACCAATATGTGTACTGACTACTTTGATCATTAGTGTTTGGGACAGTACCAATAGTCCAATCCTTGTATTGACCATTTTGATCATTTGTGTTTGGGACAGTACCAGCACTGAATATTTTGATCATCAGTGTTTGGGACAGTACCAGCACTAACCACTTTGATCAGTGTGTGGATAGTACCAACACTTGCCCTGAAGACTGTTGCCATCAGCCATAGCAGTTAATAGGGGATATTTAATGTGGGGTTGATGTTTTCACAAGTGGCATAGCCTTTCTAAAACAAGCTGGCTTCATTTCTTTAATACCTTAATGCAGAATTTTTTTATCTTAAGCAACTTATGTAGTATCCCATTGTTGATGACGGCTTTGACCTCTTGTGAAGGTTTGTTAGCTGTCCAAAGGTATCAGAGAACAAAGTCTGATGTGAGTGAGATTGTTATGAACTGAGATATCACTGACTATTTTCAGACTGCATTGCCCAGCACAGCACCTGCTCCCTCCTCCACGTACAGCAACATAACATGCAACTCTGTGCCCATGGTCCGTGAGGCTGTAGGCAGGCCAAGAGAGAGTGAGTACGTGTACGACCTGTATTACACCAACAGCCAACAGCTGGACTTCAGACAGCTGCAGGACTTCCTCACCATCCAGGCATTTGGAGATGAACTTGTGTTTGCGGACAATCGTGCTGATGAAGAGGAATTTGTTGAGGTGTATGATGATGAGGATGACAGTAATGATGAAGGAAACTGGAGGAATGATTACCCTGAGGAAGACCCTCACTTCATTGAGAACCATGAACAGGAGTACAGCTATGGAGATGGTACAAGTCTTTTCATGTTGCCTCAACACTGCGCTTTTCTCTTAACACCTAATGTTTTCCCTTGACACTGCATGTGTCCCCCAATCCTGCACTGCACATTTCTCTTGACACTGCACATGTCCTTTAATACCCATTTTGCATGACACTGCACAGGTTTCCCTCAAAACTGAACATGACAGAGTCCCGTGTTACTACACAACCCTATTTGGAATACCTCTGTTCTATTGTGGTAGTTACCCTTGACACGGTTGTTGCCATAGCTTCATTCAGAGTGTGATTAGAATGACGAGACTCTTCACTTCCAAAACCAACCTGAGATGATGAATAGGTCCAGGGTATGTATAGTATACACAGCACTAAAATTAAAGGGATGCACCATATCACTGATCCCTTGGTGATTGGTAACGTACACATGTACAAGGGCTCATGTTTAAAAAAATGTTTTAAGTAGACACATTTCCTTTTACATGTACAAGGGTTGAATTGTAAAAGGTTGTCAGGGGCCCTTCTTTTTCTACCTTTACCTGAATTTCCTTTTCCAGATGATGTTGGTCACCACAGATATGACACCGGAGACCCTCTGGCTTCATTCATGGCAGCTAGCTGTAATATTCGTAAGTGTCCACAGGCAGAATGCTGGATGCCTGGTGCTTACATTTAGTGGAATCTGATTATACGTTACTTCTGTTTATTGTGATTCAGAGTGTTCTGTAAGTAAAGGACTGTCTGCTCTGCACAGGCAGGTTGTGTATGTAGCAGACTGTGATTTCTGCATGTAGCAGACTGTGATTTCTGCTGGTACTGGACTGTGTATTCTGCAGATTGCAGACTGTGTGTTCTGAATGTAGTGGACTGTGTGTTCTGCATAGTGTTGGGAATTGGTTGAAATCTCACAATTGATGATTGGTTCATCAGACATTCAACATTTTTCAGATTTTCCAATTCGGGTTGTAATTGCAGACAAGTATAACAAGATGCAACTTGCTACTTTAAAGTGATGACGAAATTTCCTGTACATAAACTTCCTGGAGTCGTCACGTTTTCCGGCTCTGACAACTTCTAAGATATGTTCCATCATCAAGAGTTTCAAACACTAAAACAGTAGTTCCAAAATCGTTTGTGTTCGATTATGAGAAAATGTCATCGATTGCTTGTTCGTTTGGTCACTGCCACCAATCTTCGATTATTTCAATTAATCAGAACACCACCAGTTCTGCACATATTGAACTGTGTGTTCTGCATGTGTTCGGATTGTGTGTTCTGCATGTAGCAGACAGGGGGGGTCTGCATATAGCGGACTGTGTGCTCTGCATGTAGTAGACTGTTCTGCATGTAGCGGACTGTGGGGGTCTGCATGTAGCAGACTGTGTTCTGCATGTAGTAGACTGTGTTCTGCATGTAGCGGACTGTGTGCTCTGCATGTAGCGGAGTGTGTGCTCTGCATTTAGTGGACTGCATTTTCTACATGTAGCGGACTGTGGGGGTCTGCATGTAGCTGATTGTGTGCTCTGCATGTAGTAGACTGTGTTCTGCAAGTAGCGGACTGTGTTCTGCATGTAGTGGACTGTGTTCTGCATGTAGCGGACTGTTCTGCATGTAGCGGAGTGTGCTCTGCATGTAGTGAACTGTGGGGGTCTGCATGTANCAGATTGTGTGCTCTGCATGTAGTAGACTGTATTCGCATGTAGCGGACTGTGTTCTGCATGTAGTAGACTGTTCTGCATGTAGCGGACTGTTCTGCATGTAGTGAACTGTTCTGCATGTAGCGGACTGTGGGGGTCTGCATGTAGCAGAGTGTGCTCTGCTTGTAGTAGACTGTGGGGGTCTGCATGTAGTGGACTGTGGGGGTCTGCATGTAGCGGAGTGTGTGCTCTGCATGTAGTAGATTGTTCTGCATGTAGCGGAGTGTGTGCTCTGCATGTAGCGGAGTGTGCTGTGCATGTAGTAGACTGGGGGTCTGCATGTAGTGGACTGTTCTGCATGTAGCAGACTGTGGGGGTCTGCATGTAGCAGAGTGTGCTCTGCATGTAGTAGACTGTGGGGGTCTGCATGTAGTGGACTGTGGGGGTCTGCA
>VKKT01007286.1:31268-44318 GCA_008038995.1 Haliotis laevigata | reverse complement strand
CGCACATACACATACACACGCATGCACGTCGTCACATGAGCGAAATATTCTCAAGCACGACGATAAACCCAATTTCACCTCACCTATGCTGTACTGGTAGTACTGAACATAAACCTTTACTCCACATTTGCTCATATATAACTCATTTATCCTTGACCTGACCTGTCAAATTTGAAGTCATATTGGAGATAACGAATCGAATCTCCAGTTGTTGCCGTAGGTATTCTACTGAAAACCTTTACTTACTTAATTATGAACCTGATTGGTAACCATGTGTTTATATCTGCCGGCGACAAAATATACTCATGAAAATGAATAAAGAAAAACATGAAAGTACAAGTGTTCCTTTATTTATTTCCAGTTTTTCACCCACAGTGTAATATAACGCATGGCAGGAAACCCGGAAAAGAGCATAGGAACACTTGCACGTTCGTGTGTTCCTTTATTAGTTTCCATGAGTATGTTATTCGATCCAAATCCTAGCAAGAAGTCTTCTTCAAATATTCATGGTATAAAATCAAGCTCCGTAGGAATATTCCAATCAGTGAAAAATGTGCCGAGAGTTGAACCTTCTGGATTTTGATACGTTTGTTTCATAAAACTAACCCGTTAAAAAGAGAGATTGATTGCAATCTTCCACGGGATTCATCAATCAGTGTGGCACCAATCACGTACATCATAGCGTTTTGATATGAAAACAATCAGCGACACACTTAATGGAATTGTTTGGATGTATCACAGAATGCCATCCACAAGTGTCCATTTATCAGCTGCTATACGGAAATAATTGGTTATAAATTTCAATCAGTTCAAATGAAAGTGGAACGACTCTTTTTTAAAAGCTGATTGATATTTCAACAATAGGCAGTTTGACAAGCGATTGGGACCCACACTTTCAAAAACATTGAAGCTGGTCTTTAATTAATGATAGGGCATGAGCATCCGTTGTAAATAAACTGTGCTACATGAGCCAAACTTTATAGTTTTGGAAATTTTCCTATTCTTAATGATCAATTAGAAAATAAAGAAATACTTTTGTAATTGATAGGTCTGTTTCATTTACTAAGTTAGGGTCAATGCACATCTCATTTACCCAATTCTACATCATCAAACATACGTTCCGTTTTCAAAATTAGCCACTCTAAATTAACATTTATCATCGATGTCATAAGCAAAATCAACGTAAGTAAGCAATTAATCTGCCTTACCACTCCCTATCTTCGAACGGTTTTAAAATTTCAGGACCCGTGAAGATCCGGGTTAAAACTGGTCTTCAGCGACCCATGCTTGTCGTAAGAGGCGACTAACGGGATCGGGTGGTCAGGCTCGCTGACTCGGTTGACACAAGTCATTGTATCCCAGTTGCGCAGATCGATGCTCACGCTACGGATCACTGGATTGTCTGGTCAAGACTCGATTATTTACAGACCATATAGCTGGCGTTGAACAACAAACCGACCAAACCAAATCTTATATTTCAGTGATCTATTCACATAATACTTGTCTGTTACGCACTATGGAATTCGTTTGAGCAGTTACTGTACAAGGAATCTTTTCACTGGCGCTGATGTTCCATATACAGATGAAAGCAATTTAGGGCATGCTTTGTATCAAAACGTTCTCCGTAGTGTTTTTATAGTTCAAATATCTTGATTCCCTTGCCATATTATAATCAAGAACAAAGTGCCTTAGACGAGGGCACAGTATACATCGTGTTTGACGATAGAGGTGCGATCCCCCGCTTTTGTCCTGAAAGTTTACTAAATGACCCATGAAAACGGGTGAAAATGAAATGTGCACCCTCCCTTTCTCAAGAGTGTGCTCTCCCACTTTCTCAAAAAGCTGTATCCGTCCCTGCAGTGTCGCTCGAGCGCAAATACCTTCCATTTTCAGATCTTATATAAATGTCCGTGAGAAAAAAACAACAACCCTTCGCAACAGCGTGAAACGTTTCTCCAAGCATCAATCACAAGCTGACTGGTCACGATTGCCCCCATAAAACTCGAATATTGATGAACGAATAAACAAACGTTTCACAAACAAGGTAAACCGATAAATTATGTACCACACTATACAGTATATGTACACTAGCAACGTAATTAACAGACCTCAGCTTTCTTCCATACCTATAGATGTCATGCAATACGTCTTACATTACAAATTGGATGTTTCTAATACCTCACATTTATCATATTGCAACATATTATTGCTAGATTAATAATATTTACAACACAACTATCATCCGTAAGCCTGCGAAGAGAAGTATAAGTATCATTAATAAACTAAAATAACAAAGGAAACGCGATGCCGTACAAGCTGTGCATGTCGTATACGTTTTGCCCTTCTAGCGTGCATTGTGTAGCTTACTGATAAGGCCTGGATAACATCAAGTAATGTATGGGTTTCAAAGGACCTTGTCTAATAATTCACAACAGCAATGCTCGCGATGTGATTTAAAGGAGCCTATTAATAATTAGTTTAGTATGGGAACGCCGTGGAAATATATATTGTATTTATCCATGTATGTTGATTCTATTTGCTCACGAATATATTTTGCATATGTAAAAGTATACTCCATGATATCTGAACTTATGTACGACCAAAGAAATGAATAACGAACACATTTTATTGAAACGACCCAAGGGAGCTGATGTTCCGGATGTAAAAGGTGGCTGATTAAGACGGGGGATTGATTTGACGTTGCTTTGAACAGAATTTCAGTTAAAATGCGACATGACCAGAGAGAAAAGTAAACGTTTAAGACGTTCACAACTTCAGTGAGACACAAGGCTCATAGTTGAGGCAAATCGGGGACTCGAAGCAAAGATTGCTGGCTTTAAGGACGCAACTCTACGGTGCCTCCGACGACTGGCCTCCAGTGTTCAAAGGACGTAGCAAGAATAAGAATTTGTGTTGAAAAGGATTTTCACCAATTTCATTATGATCCAAATGTTGTTCGAAGTAGCTTACGTCTTCAAGGTGGAGTTAGTGAGGACGTTTAAGGTCACTTCCAGCACCATCATTGCTGGGAAACATCAGAATGCGTTTGACACAGAGGGCCCACGTTGGTAATCGAGCCCAGGTCTTTGGCATGGCGAGCTGACACTATCATAGCACTATGCTAAATGTCACCTTTTTCCCGTTTTGTTTGACAAAATAACAATAGTGATTTAGGGAATGAGATGGGATTTACGCTGCTATATATAATATGACTACATGAATGGGCTTCACACATTGTACCGACTCGGAAAATCGAACCCGGGTCTTCGGAGAAACGGGCGAACGCTTTTGTCACTGGGCCGCCAGTACAACACATTCCATGAGATATTTTTGTTCTTGTCACAATGAGTGTTCGGATAGGATACACCGAACGGTCTTGATAAATAACTTATAAACATGGTGCACTGGTGAAAATCCGAGTTAGTTGCAACTAACGGGGTCGTGGTCAGGCTCGCTGACTTGTTTGATGTCATTGTATCCCAAGTGCGTAGATCGATGTTCATGATGTCAATCACTGGATTGTCTGGTCCAGACTCGATCCTTTACAGACCGCCGCCATATAGCTGGAAGATTGCTGATTGCGGAATTAACATCACATAAATACATGTACGTAAAACCTTTGTGTTGGTGATCCAGTACCGACAGTATGGCTTTAAATCCTACATCGCGTGACTATTTCCTAGCCATTGAAAGTTTTCTTAAGCTATTAATCATTCTCAATAGCAACGTGTATACACTACAGTTAGAGTATTTTCGTGCTTGACTTAAGTGTGTTTGATACACAAAAGACCCATTCATATTGCTGTTAGTTTTGGGAAGGTGTCACACAGCGCCACTTGTGCAACGGAAAATAATGTGTCCCCCTTTACTAGCATGCATATAGGACATCTTTAGGTGGTGAGTACACAACGAAATGTGCATTACATAATCAGCATTAGAGCATAGTTATTTTACTTTACATTTGATTTCAAGCAGGTCGTATGGTTTTGTTCAAAGGCATTTTGAACCCGTGAAGACCCGGGTTAGAACTGGTCTTCAGTAACCCATGCTTGTCGTAAGAGGCGACTAACTGCATCGGGTGGTCAGGCTCTCTGACGTCGTTGACATCGCATCCCAATTGCGTGTATCGATGCTCATGTTGTTGATCACTGGATTGTCTGGTCCAGACTCAATTATTTACAGACCGCCGCCATATAGCTGGAATATTGCTGAGTGCGGCGGAAAACTAAACTCACTCACACAAAGGCTTTTTGAAGGCCTGTTGAGGACATGTCGGTGACGCTTTCAAATTTTGCACATCAGCAACTGAAATGATGTACGATAATAATACCTTGCATACCTTGTGTTTTATGTGAACAATTGGCTTGCCTTTGCATGTATTTGTGACGAGTGTCACCGGTAAGACAGGATACGTTCACCCATTTGCTATTATCTGGTAAGATCGACCTCAAATGGTGATTCTTCAAACCCAAACCCGAAGCCTACAGTGTACCGAATTGTTATGGAAATGTTTCTGTTTCTTGCATTTGTTAACGCACATTCATACCCCTAGTTAGATCCTTAATGTAAGCATATATGAATCATATAACGACATTTTATAAATCAGTATATCTCTATGATGAAGCGATCAAGCCGAGAATCATCGACCGATATAGCTCTGTATGACGAATGTTCATACACATGCGCACCTCTGTTTAAAGATTTGCTCAAAAGGTTTCCATACCTACACAGAGACATTATAGTGATTTCCTACAGTGGATGTTTCAGGCATACGTTATTGAAAGGTTTTGAAATATTATCTACTTCCAGAGGGACGAAAGGGACCTTTGTCCCATTTTCCCACATCATTAGAAACAAAATAGATAAACAAATGTTTGAACTTGAACTTGTTTGTATTTCAGGTACACGATTATGATGGGTGGAGCTTCCAGTAAGCAGAAGGACAGTTCCAATTTGCCTGATGTAAGTAGAATATACATGAAATTAATATATAAATTTAATATTTTGTAAAATATACATATAAATGACAGACATAGAGTGATAGTATCATAAAATACATGTAATCTTGCAGACACATGGTGTTTGAACAACTTGAAACTAACATGCTAGAACTGTAATTCCTAAAGTCAAGATTATCATTATCAATTTACGTTGTAGAGATCGGATTTTTCAATAGTGTACCTGTATCACGGCGGACGACAACGCGGTTGAAAAGAAAGTATACGCCCATGTTTGACGGTGGTAAAAAAAGAAACAAACCTGAACGTTTTTTTCGATACTGATGTACATTGGATACGTGTTAGGGGTCAAATTGTAGAACACATACTCGCGAAGTTCAACCATGCAAGGACATATCATATCTTACAGTATCTGATATACCAGATTTAGCCAACAAAAGTGCAACCCTATTAATTCCGTTTTTTGTAGATTCCATTTCCGATGGCTCTTTAAAAAAAATGTATCAAATAACCTTATAGCACCGAGGGGAATATTCTCCATAATTAGGTTTCTCTTCGCGCTATGACTTTTCCAATACCATTTGAAACTACAGATCATATTGAAGTTGAGAACAGGTATTCCTATTGCTCCGATATTGGTATCTTAACGAAAGCCTATAATCGCGTCAGGATATGTAATAACAGGTGCTGTAAACGACCTACTTATATAAATACCAATAAAATGTACGGCTTGTATTACAAATAGGTCGATGTGCCGTACTCGGAGAACAACTACCCACCACTTAAGCCGCCCAAGACAAAGAAAGACATTGTGTACAATCCACGACTTTTCACAGCCATCGATGCAAAGGCCAGTGTGGTAAGTACCACCGATAACCATTGTTCATGGCTCTGATTGGGGTAGGAGCTATTCATCACCTAACAAATATACTGGTACATGTCGTGCATTGGAACATTAAGGTGATGGAGTTTGCGTTTGTTTGACTTCGGCTGGACCTATTTGTTCACTGCGCACATAACAATGCTCAGAAAACGTTGAACACAATAGTAAATGTAAGCAATGAAATCATAATATAGTGAAGTAATGCAGCTTATAGGTAATGATAATTTCGCACCTCGTAAATTATTCAAATATTTCCTTGAAGAAAGTCAAAGTTGAAAATAGGTATAATTATCCCGTGGCACACCGAGAAAGTGCTTGCTATACGAGGGATGGTTGAACAGCTCTGAGCCAAACTAGGATGGATTCATAGATGGAGTTGGTGGCTAAATTTCTTTTGGAGATACTCCCCCTCCAAGGTCCTCAAATACTTACATGGGATGGTGGGGTTCCTTCGTACAACTAGCAAAGAATGCTTTCTCCTGAAGGTTTAAATGTTCGTGTTGATCATTTGCATGATTCCTACCAGATATGTTTGTGATGGTCAGCAGTTGAAATCTGACGTTGCCCAACCTGGTGAATATGGACGATGTTCAGTGCACCACATGCATATTGCAGCCATGGCAAGAACGATCTTGTGCATACGTGTATTGTCGTGGGAGAACACAATGCCTTCATATATGTATTATGCATTTGGCATAGCAATGTAAATATCACTTATACCGTCATTGAAAATAACTGTTTAGCCTATACTCTTCTATATATACTCTTATACTCTTCTTTTTATCATTAAAACAACTTTGTTGTATCAAAATAGCAGTCTCAAAACACAGATATCATTTTAATCCAACATACCTCCAATGGAAATACGCGTTTGTAGTTTGTGTAAATATGAATACATTTCAGCAAAGGTAATCTTGAAGGACCACAATGATTGATTTCGATTCTGTACAGTTTCCCCTTTTCTCAATTATCAGACCTCGAGGGATGATGCCCTGTCCTATCAAACGTTGATCAAACATTTGACAGAAGGACTTCAGAATGATGTCCAGAAGGTCAGGTCCATATTTGTATGGCTGGCCTCACAACAGATCATGTACGACAATTTCGACGATGTCGTTGACGTCAACACTCCTCTCGGCTACATGCGTCTCATTCAGGATAACAGAGGAACTTACGAGCAATTCTTTGCTCTACTCTGTAGGTGAGTTTCCTAAACGGATTTGTTTTATAACGCACTCGATTTTCGGAAGGTTTGGTGCCCATTTCTAGTCTAGGTCTACATGTTGTAATTTTTGTCAATTTGAAACGTTAACGAGAAAGAATAAAGTGCATTTTGAACAATGGCAACTAAGCAGGCAGATCACGCTAACTGTTAATAGAGATTCACCTCACCCGTACAATATATATTTATTATACTGATGGAGTGGTTTTGTTGCTTTCGTGGAATCTCCAGAGATGGTCAGTTGTCCAGGATTGGGTAGCTTAGTGACTTAACATTCCATTGTCACGCTCACGCTGAAGTTCTGATTGGTTATGCTCCTCGCCATAGTAATTGTCACTGCTGTATAAAACAATATTCACTTACACGAAAGACACCATTCTGTCCTCATGTGTACATGTTTCCATTGTTTGCAAACAGGAAAGCTAAAATCCCTTGCATGGTCGTCCAGGGAAACATCAAAAGTGCTACATACGAAGTAGGTGACATGGACATAGAATGCATCTATGGCCACTGGAACTTGGTGTATCTCGATGGATCGTGGAGGATAGTCAATCCGAAGTGGGCAATGGTGTCCATTGGGAACTATAGCAATGAACGATGGCGCATGATAGAAAAAGATGGGAAAGCAGAGCAACCAGACAGAGAGGAAGGCAGTTTAGTGTATGTGTATAGTCAGGACGACTTTTATTTCCTCACAGACCCTGAGGATCACATTTACAGGTGTCTTCCAACCAATGCCAAATGGCAACTTCTTGGGGAGCCTTGGAGTATGGAAAAGTTCCTGATGGTTCCATTAGTCCATAATGACTTCTTTGCATCTGGATTAACATTACCCGAAGGACAACAAGGTATTCTTGGTGCCAAAGAAGGGGAAGTGGAAATTAACTTCCAGGTGACCAAAGGTGCAAAGGATATCAAATATGAATTATACTGTGATCGGAAAAGCAAGAAGAAACTTCATGGAGACAGTCAGATGTCCCGTTATGTATTTGTTAACAACATCAGATCGACAAGATCATTTTTCATTCGTCTTCAGACAGAAGGGAGATACATGCTTACGATTCTCAACCATACTGACACACCATTGTGCGACTTCAGAATAGACTGTTCTGGAGTCAAAGGGACATGTGAACCGTTTCCTAAAAATCCTGCTATTGGATGGGGTTTCAATGAAACAACTAAGAGAGCTGGGTTGTCAAGTCCTTCGCAAGAAAGCGGAATTGTGACTATTGACTCAAAGAAATCAGTAGATATTACCTTCAAAACTCGGAAGGGGGTAGATGTAAAAGCTAATCTTCTACACAATGAGATTCCTACAACAGAACTTGAAAAACATGTCAATCAACAAAAGGACGGTGACAAACTGACAGTAACCGTTGACATACCCACAACATCTACTAAGCAAGAGTATGCCCTTGAAATTAATGCTAAAGACAGTGCAACTGCCAAGCACCAAAATGTTGCTAACTATCTGTTAACAACTCAAAAGAACAAACCTCATGATATTACATCACGAGGTATAGCGTCTACTACAAATTCAGGGAAGCATTCAAACGAAACCAAAACAAATGGTTATATCAAGAAAGAAAATCCAGCGGAACCATCTGTTGACAAACAAAATGAGTCTGTACAGACAAAGGGAATGTTTTCCTTTCTTTCAAGCAAGCCTAAAACCAAAGGACCTTCTTCTGAAGAAACTGGTGGAGGCAAGGATAAAGCCGCCAATGGAAGCATCCCTTCCAAGCAGTCTCAAACTGACAACAGCGACACCAAAACCGGTCACACTGCCGTTGACAAAGCTAAAGACAATTCAAAGGAGCCATCACAACAATCACTGACCTCAAAGCTTAAAAACAAAACATACTCTTTCAAAATCAAAAATAAAGAAACCAGTCAGGACTATGAGTCGTGTGGATTGTCTCCTGAGGGTGTTCCTAATGGAAATCGAGCTGTAGAAAGCATCCATAAATTACCAGGATCGAGGCGTGAGTCTGGAACCTCCATGAATGCAAATTCACTCTCACCTAGGAGAACACCTCTTAATTCACCTTCTCCTGAAATGATTACAGATTATAGTACCCCAGCTCGCATTAAGCGAATGAAAGAGGCTTATTTGACCAATGGTCTCACTAAGGATACAGCTTCGTATAGACATTATGCAAGACAAAAATCACCATCTCCAAATCCTCCAAACGGGGACATTTCTGCAACAGGTCCGAAAATGAAAGGAACTGCATCTCCAACGGGTCCTGCTGTAACAGGCAAAACTACTACGAAACAGGGAAACCGAAGAGATATGCTAAAGGTTCGACATCCAAATACTCCAGTCTCAGTCAAAGGGTCAACTAGCAAACCGAATCGTTTACAGACAGGTTCAACAACACCCTCATCAATGCAAGCTAATACGCGTGCATCAACGGTTTCAACCATGTATTCAGATAACCCGAGTAGCAAAATATCCACACCTTCAAAGATGACGGGAGTGTCTGGTATCCGAGCCTCAGGAACAAACAGCAACAACTTAAAAGACCTACATCAAAAGACAAAGGATCCTACAAATGTAAGCAGAGGCTCCAAAACAAACGAAGGACCATTGCAACAGCATTCTGAAAAGGTTCGTGTTTAATTGGATCACATGCTATATAATATTGTAACAGTTTTTCATTTGATTTGTACAACCGTTTTTTAAATTATTAAAGCAGATAAGCTGAAGTTACATATTTTCAACTTTTTAGATTCAAGATGTACAAAGGATCAAACAGTCTCTAAATGTGAAAGAAACAGGACAGCAAAAGACAGGCAGTGGTTCGAAATCCCCATGCAGAAAGCAAGGTGTAGATCGTGAATTAATTTGTGCAGGTGAATATATCTGGTCATGGTTTTGACGATACGCTGGTAGGTAGATACGTAGTTAGTTAGTGAGTGAGTGAGGGTGGATTAACACGGGTTTGAAATTGTTTACAGTTATATTATGTCAGTCTATACACAAAAGTGGCCACCGGACAAAAGCACAAACAACTCACACATGAAAATGATTTATCTTCGATGTTTTCTATTCAAGGTAACTTTTGTGTTGAATGTGCGGACCTGAATAATGTTTCGCTTGTATTTATCATAAATATTACAACATAATTACCTTTTATCTCTAGATCTTAAAAAGGCAATAGAAAATCGACGCTTATCGGAAATAAACAAACTCTTGGAAGAGACGGGTGTTCATTCACCTGATCCAAAATTAACAGAATTGAAGGAAAAAGCCGAAACTGTCCGGACCGTGATTAAACGAATGAACAAGTACCTACATGAAGTGATGGCAGTCAACCAGGGCACCATCGCAGAGATCCATAGCTACAGTCACCCTAAGCCAATCGTTCATGACGTCATGAGGGCAACATTTCTCCTTCTCGGAGAAAGGGGAGCACAACTTCGGGTTAGTAATATATACATCTCCTTCGGACTCTTCTGAGGTAGGTTTAACTTTGCTTTGAGCGGTTATTTCAATCGTATCTCCTCGTGGCCACTGAGTATGCGTTGGTTTGGTTGGTTTGTTGCATAACGCCGCACTCAGAAAAATTCCAGCTATATGGCGGCGGCCTGTAGGGAATCGAGTCCAGATCAGACATTCCAGCTGCAGCATCAATATAGATTTACGCAATTGGGATACGAATGACATGTGTCAAGCAAGTCAGCGAGCCGGACCAACCAATCCCATTAGTCGCCTCTTACGACAAACATGGGTTGCTGATTTTAACCAGGATCAAGAATAATAGGGTCGAACCAGGATTCGAAACCACAGTCATGGGTTCTGGAAAGCCCATGGCATGCACCCACCCACCGGAACTTCGGCACCTTACACGACTCGACTGCCAGTGCCCCCTCGGACACTTGGGTGACAAGGGGGACCGGTTGTAGGCGTTCACGCTGTTCACGCTGTGAGTGTGATGCTGACAGATGTGGGTGTGTAATCAGGGGTTAATCTGATAACCATCAAAAGATTCTGATTGATCCAAAGGATGTACCTCTGATGGGTGATGACCAGAACATTCTCCCTGCATCACCCTCTCCACCCATAACCTTTTTCCTCCAGATTAGGGAAAGGCTTGAACCATCAACTGTATTCTCGACGAATGCTTGGCAGATGGAATAAAATGAAGTGCGGGTACTGAGTTATGCCCCTTTGGGTTGATGTCATCATCAGCATGGATGTGGTTAACAACAATGTAATCTGTATTTATATAATATATTTAATGATAACTGATTCCTCTTCTCCTCCACACACACATAGTGAGTGTCAGCTGAGTCTGTTGTCTTATCGTATATCGTATTATACTATGCTATAATATGTAACATAAGTACAAATATCTTTGTCATTTGATGACATTCTTTAAATATCGAAGGTTTCAGGTATAATAATATTGGGAACTCTTGGGAATAGTTCTGCACAATTATTAATATAGTTCCACATAGTGCAGCCACGTTTGCTTACAAAATCCTCGCACCTAACCCAATTGAACATTGTACCTATTTTTGTTTTCGGTGCGGGGTGTTTAGTAATAACTTCAGCAAGTACGCGCCGCAGTGATTAGTCCCACAGTCCCTAAACAACATTCTTTTGCCAACTGACTATTTTTTTCCTGCCATGCTAAAGCCCTAAATGAAGCAAGTCTAGATTTCCCCTTTGGGGTTCCTTTTCAATTTAAGTGGGTTTATTTGTTAGCATCAAAATTATATATTCTATGTCTACGCAGTGATGTATGGAGCTACTTAAATCCGTGCTGGGTGACCTCGTCTGATTCTAGTAAATGTTTATCATATATGCATCTCATGTGTATTTGTTCCTCATATCGATGTACAAAATGGCAACACAACTTTGGGAAAACTTTGTACTTGGGGTGCAAGCGTGACATTTCGTGAATCATTTGTCTCCTTAATCAATCAATGTTATTACTAAGATGTCGGTGTTGTTCCTGCTGTCTAGAAGTGGCACTACATACAGCAGCTGATGAGACGCACCAGCAAGGATGGGCTGATCGTGAGGATTCAAGAATTCGACGTCAGTAGCATCAGTTGGGAACTTGCTGAATACGTCAAGCTGATCTTGGACGGCCATGATCCTGACGAGGTTCGCTTGACAAGTACAGGAGCCGGAGCCTTCTACATCTGGGTAATACGTTAGGAGTTAGTGTCGAAAGGGTTTCCTCCGTTCAGGCATCATCGGAGTCTTCTACATCTGGGCAATACGTTGGGAGATAGTGCGCAGGGGTTTCCTCCGTTCAGGCATTATGGGAGACTTCTACATCTGGGTAATACGTTGGGTGAGTGAGTTAATATTTAACGTCACATCGGCAATATCTCAGCCATGTCGTGACGAGGGTAATACGTTGGGAGTCAGTGTGCAGGGGTTAACTCCGTTCAGGCATCATGGGAGCCTTCTACATCTGGATAACACGTTGGGAGAAACGTTGGAAACGAAGCCAATCACCACGTGATTGTATGGAATGTTTTAGAGTGTGTGTTTTTAGTTTATCACCCGTCAGCAATATTCAAGCAATTTTAGGCCATGTTCATAATTTAAAAATCCAATGAAACCCATGACATGTATGCAACAGCAACGATCCATGTCATCGTGTACGTCGACACCAGCTACACATCCTGATGACCTGGGTCACCCCTCAACAGCTCGGTGAGATCTTTGACCCCGAAGGGGATCTTTGACATATACGAAGACAGGCCAGCTGGTGTGTGTTCGAAAGTCTTAGCTTTCATGCCCCCAGTAAACAAGCTGTCCTCTATGGGAATGACAAGTGTTTATGGATGATCATCTTCTTTATTGTACAATTGCGACGTTTCGGTATAGATGCTTATACCGTTTTCAAGCATGATCATTCATATTGCTCACAAGTTCTAAAATGCCTCTCAAACAGTTAGACCGCCTCCGTGGTGTAGTGGTTAGAGCGTCCGCCCGGAGAGCGGAAGGTTGCGGGTTC
>VKKT01007283.1:19313-29395 GCA_008038995.1 Haliotis laevigata | reverse complement strand
CACTCTCCTGATCAGCACCGGATCTGCACCAAGAGATCAGAAGGTACCAGACCAAGGGCACCGAGAACAATGGGGAGTCTGACGACACTGTACTTGGGATGCAAGCGAGACATCTCAAAGTCGAGGTCCGCATACTTACCATGCTTTTCCTGTATCTTGCCAATCACGTTGCAGTCAAAAGGGACAGAAAATTCAATGATATAAAAAAATTCATTGGCTTTATAAAAAAGGACAAGATCAGGTTTGTTGGTTGGAATTCTTTTGAGGCTGTATATGGGCCTATTGCAAAGAAGCTTGAAAGCATCATTTTCCATGACGCCCTGGACATTTTCAGGGACGTACCATGGATGGACCACAGAGTCAAAGCCACAGACGGTAGTAGAAGCACCGAGCCCTGCCATCATGACAGTTTCCAATACCGGTTTCGAATGCCATCAGGCCCTGGAGCTGTATTAAATTTTTAATGACACTTTTCAGGCAATCTGACCTAGTTATTTTCTCAAGCATAGCATGGTCATAATCACGGACCAATGGTGCCTCCAGGTTACAGTCGCCGGATACAGACCACAACTGTTTCCAGAACTTTTCATTGGCATCCATGGGAGGCCGTTCATCATGCTTACCATCACCGTTTGTTTTCAGGTGCATGTAGAAGTGCTTTTCATTATTTCTAAAAGGTTTATTCTGTTTCATGAATTTATTTCTTTTCCCATTTTCTCTTTCTCTTAGTCCAGACCTTTCTTTTGGTCTTAAGAGAATCGATCATTTGGAGAAATATCTGTTCTTTCGTTGTTTTTCTCCAAGTTGCCTTTTTGACAATGTATTCCCTGATGATCGTAACTTAAGGAGCAGCTCAATCCAGTAAATGTATTATCTAGTGTCGGTTAGTTTTACTTGAAACCGGCTTTTCTTTTGTTTTTTTAAGGTTGGACTTAGAGGCATTTTCTTTGGAAACTGTTTGAAGTTCGAGCGGCAGCATAGCCACAACAATTTATTTCATGTTATGTACAGTCCGCAGAATGTTGCATAGAAATAATGTCATTTAATAAATCAATTTCATGTTTGGGAAAAGATTCATCTGTTTGGCCTCCGTTTATCCAAAGGTAAATCAGATATTTCATCATAAATAGAATGAACGAAAATATAAACAGGGTTTTCAGCAAGGTCTGCAAATGAAGAAGAAGAAGAATGAGGTTCAGAAATTTCAGGGCCAATTGGCATTATACCAGAAGAGTTTGCACCTGGAAGAGGAGAGAGGTTAACGCGGACATCCATTTGAAGTTTTGGGTCTGCTGCCATTTTAACATGCTGCTCATGCAAAGGTTGTGGGTTCAACTGTCTCACGGCGCATGTGCATCTTTAGGCGCCGGAACTGATCTCGGAGATTTTGCTCCTTCAGGTAAGCATACATTGGTATGGCATTGCCCTAGTACAGTTAAAGCAAACTTGCCATTTAAGTGGGGATTTCCTGCCGCTTTCGCACACTCAAGTAGTGTGGAAGATATTCTTGGTCGGGTTCTGTGCCTTGCCCTAGGGCAAGTTCCATTTCCGGTATGGTTGGTTTGATTACCGGATCATCATTACTATTATTATAACCACTACATCAGTTAGATCTGACTTAAACAAATTTCTAAGGAAGACATTCAAATAAAACATAAAAAAACATACTTTCTCGACTGAACTTTTCTGCGACCTTAAACTTACACAATGCTTATATTTACCATTACAAACCTAACTTGCGTCGTAGCCTCTATCTATATAGTTGGGTGGTTACAAATTCAGGTTACGCCCCTCGAAGATGGCCTTGACCCACATCATGACTTGTCAATGGCTATTGACATTCGTGTATGTCAATTGACAGGCTCTTGAGGTCACTTACGTAAACCATCAGAGTTTGTAATACCTTGGTGAAATCTGTGTATTCCAAGAAAATTATATCCGTTCAGAACTAGGTTTCGTCATGGTGTTTTTGCCTTATACATTTTTACATGTACTTTTTACAATCTAAAACAGATGTGTCCAAATGACCAGATCCTTCAATACGTGAAGTTAACCTCTTCAGAATATATCTTACGCCCCTGTTCTCTGTCATGACAGGATTCTGGATTTCATCCTAACTGGCCACCCATATGTTATTGAGAATAATAGATGACATCACAAAACTATGAGACGCCTTTGGTGTTGTAAAACGAGTATTTTCCCAAGCGTTTTTATTTACTTATAAGTATCAGAAGCTCTGTATATCTGTATACAGTCATAACTGATGAATGCACATCAATCAAACTCAACAATACTATCGATTACTTCGTTGTCTAGTTTGTTTACAGGCTTCGTCGCATGGCAGCATTAGCGCTTTTATTGCTGTTGAAAATGACAGTTGAGACTCTTTTTCCATCAACTTGCCACCAACTGAAGATGCCTATGACAAACCTATCCTTGAGTCAATTGGAATTGCTGATTATCTAAAATTGTGAAACAAGTTTACACCCCACCCACCCCCAAAAGAAATAAGAAAATTTAGCTTTTTCATTTGTAGACAATTAAACGCAAAGACCTCACATTTTATTGCACATTTTATTGCTGTGCGTTCTCAAGTCCACATACTTATGAGCATCTTTGAATGTGAGCTGAATTCAACCACATACTCAAATCTTCATACGTCGTAAAAAGTGATTATCTTGCTGGAAAACACATCACACATGCCTCTTCTTCTATTGATGTTTCCTAGCTTTTAAATCAAAACATTAAAATGACCATGGTTACCATGCAGTTGAAGTTGCAATGTTAACATAACTCAATACGAGGAAGGAGTGTTAGTCACAACTTGGCAGTTGGAGATCAAGGTGATGCAAATGTCGTCTAACCATAGCGAATTAGTTTTCCTAATTTTTGGAATCGTGAAGTTAGTCAGTGGTGACAACTGTTTGGACATGGATTCTGTAGTTCAGGGCGACAAGTACATGGAACACCAGGTGTTCAGAAAGTTCGGGAGTCAGTCTCTCTACACATGTGCATCAGAATGTCTGATGTCCTCAGCATGTCTGTCCTTTGGATATGACAAGAAAACGCGCACCTGCCTACTGAACAGTAAAAGTAGTGATACTGCTAACGTTGTTGAGAGAACAGGATTCCTCTTCAGTGATATACAACACTGGCCAAAGGTTAGTGTTCACAGTAGATGTTTCTTCTTTCATTTTAAGCCATCTTGTTTAGGGGTTATGTTGTTGCCATACTGCAAACAATGCTACCTCAGTTGCTTCTAAATGTCTTCTATCTTAGTAGATTGAGTGTTCCAGTTTTTTTAAATCAGTCGTTTGATAAAATGTCAAATGCAAACGTCAAGTGTTCTAAATTCCACTTGTGTAGAGGTACCAGTAGAATCTTCTGAAATTCACAAGGTCAATTACAACGAACACGTCAAATATAGAAATAACACGAAGGAAAACTATAGTAGAGTTGAAAACAGCTTTTGGGTTGTGTCTATCTGCACTGAAAGTATTTCATTGTCTATAACAGTGACGCCGAGAGTTTGTGAGGATAAAGAGGGCAATGGCTGAAGTTTGTATTTATTGGTAAATTTAGCATACGAGTGACACCTTGAATTATTTACATACCGCGAGTGTCACAGCTGCGGCAGTTTGTGCCAAGAGGTCGTTTCTCGAGTAGATCATGGACACTGTACAGTAATCTCAACCAAACTTGGCCCATATATAGGTTGAACTGGTGGATTTAAATAGTTTTCGATTTTAGATGTGGAAATGGCGGTAGTGTTCGTTTCCGGAAAGCGGTAAATATTTCTTCAATATCAGATCAAATGATTTACACAAACCTTATGATAGTTTTGATCACAGCATGTGCATTTTGATAAACTGCATGAAGAACATGTATTGGTAGAACTCTTGTCGATTTGGGAAGCTTAAATGTTTGATCGTTATAMATTTTAAACGGCCAAATAACTGCACATTAACCGAAGATTCACGACTGTACATGAGTTTTTTTTGGTGGTCAGTGGGGTGGTCCATGGAGGAATGTCTCAATGTCGGGTGGCTGCACATTTCCTTTGCCACCAAAACACCATTAATTTTAAACCGCCAAGACAGGACTCATAGATACGGGTGATCGATCTCCGGCAGATGTTTCAGACTGCAGCGGCCAATGCTCAGACAATTTCAGAACCTCGATTGTGGTGGAGGACTGATGTTTTCACAGATGAGTTATGCTCAAGTCTATCACGGTTTGGAATCGCTGTGGGGATGGTTCAGTGATACTTTGGGGGTAGGGGTGGTGAGTGCACGTCAGAGAACAAACTTAGTTCTTGTTCAGGGCTATTTGACAGTTTTGGGCTACAGAGACCAGATTCTCGTACCAGTGGCAACTCACAATGTTCAAATGCTGCCTTGGCCTTCAAATTCATCAGATCTCTCCCATATCCAGCATGTGTGAAGAGAAATGGGCCGATATGTACTCTGTGTACCAAATCCGCCAGATAAGCCATTCCACAAGACCATTTGATTGGCTGTTCTCGATTCTCCCACGCTGGGCATACAAGTAATACAAGTAACTGCGAACGTAGAAGAATATGGTGTGAAACTTGCATACAACATTCACCTGATGAAAGAGTAAGAATATAACCTCAAACGTCGTGGTTCTCAAAACTAAGAAATTGACATCCTTCAATTCTTGCCTTGAGGGGTACCGTTGTTCAAATACTTTGTATAACAAGTAACAGATCAATGGATGGTATCCAATGAACAATTACATAATAAAATACACTACGTGTACCAAACAATACAAATTACTGCAAAGGAAAAACAATGAAAGTACAGAATTGCAGTTTGAAGGGCAGCATAAAATAGAATTGACGCATCAGCATTCATAATGTAAATGCTGTCATTGAAAATGATATTATCTAGCAGCTAAATGGTCAAGCTCAACTGTATATGCAAAGAACTCTCATTATTAACAGGATAATTCTGGGTACTCCGCAATAACAGTACTACTGTAAGGTGACCAGTGAGCCAATTCCCTTCCAATGATTTACCGACCCGATCTTGAAACATAAGAGGCAAGTGAGAACGCCGCATGTTTTTCTTATTTGGATCTATGCATTAACATTCACAGACACAAATCTTTCCCTAAGGCTGTATGACAATAGGGATGACTTTCGCTTTATGTCGAATAATATTTCAACAGATCCAGCCTTTCATGTTTCCGTTTCACAACTTTTGAGTTACAGTCGAACACGCTGTTTTCTGTTTAGGCCTCAGTTAAGTTTTCAAACAAGTCTGAAATGTCAAATGGAAGACACGTGCAGGAATTTCCATCTGTGACAATGTTTTGGTCTGTTGCAAATCCTACTTTTGACTAATACCATACATTCCTGTATTTCACATTTACTGTAAAACATGACTAGTCTTTGCATTTGTTTATGCCGGGGGCACATGGCGTCATCACTATTTGACAGTGATTCTTAAACACATGCTTATGATATAGCCGGAATTGTACAATCGAGTTTGCTTTTAGCAGAGGTTATTTATGGATGTGGAAAGGGTTTGTTAATTTTATTTCAAACATGGAAGTATTATCTCGTAAATGCATGCCTGAAGTAGAAATGTGGGATACTTTGGTAAACTGATGTTTTTCCATGACTGTTACATGGGTTTAAACCAACAGTTACCTTGTTTGTATATACCAAAGTTAGGAACATGTAAACATCATCAAGGAATCTCAGACTAACTTCATTTATATCGAATACTGTTTCCATGATTTTGTGTAATAAGCAACATTGTTTATTTTCTGAATTAGTCCTTCCCATTTAGAAGGGAAAGCCAAACTATGATTTTATTGGAATAATGTTTGATCTGTCGGCAAGGCTACGTGAACGCGATAGAATTGATCGTCAGCAACCCATGCTTGTTGAAAGACGTCACGTCCAGTGGTCTCTCCCATTATGCCCACGGTGTCCGTGGATGCCTGGTGCCAACCTCTTTGGCAAGTTTTCATGTGTAGCTGACAATTGCTGTTAACAGCGGAATTAAAATTTAGATGAACAGCATCTTCTGGTGTCTAAAGGTTGAGCTTAGAGATCTGTCAATCTGTCCTTTGATTTATGCACATCGGAAAACACAACATTAGTTTGGTTTTTGAACAACTTTCGACAAATTTTGTATGGACTGTTTTCTTCCTAGTCTCTCTCTGGACGATGCGCTCAAGTGGTGTGTGAAAACAACAACCGCTGTGAAGTAACTCGACTTGGTCTTGCAAGGTGTGTTCCAGGTAACCAATGTTCTTCCAATGCCTCGACTACTTTTAGCAGTTGCAATCAGGAGGATAGTTTTACATAGTTTCATTTGGCGATACTGTACATGACTTGGACCAATTGCTATATCACGTTCCTGATGTATAAACTGATATTATGTTACATTATGTACAATGACTCGACATTTCCAGACGGGCAATTGCAAGGGCAACACACAGATGCATGAATCACGATTTGAATGGTAAATTTGCAATGTATTAGCGAATCAAAAGGTTCAGTGTGAACATCTCCTTGTGCTGTTCTTCGCCCATGTAAACATTCCTGGATTTATCAAAACTTCTGAATGCTATTGGTAAATCATTCCCTTCAGGACTGTTTCGGTGTTTTGCAACTTTAAGTTCTAGTCCACCTATCAGTGGCAAGACACACGTGATGAGAGACTGTATTTCCCAAAACACAACTGTTGACATATTAACGTAGATTCAAATTTTTAGGCTTTGTGATTTTTTTGTTTTTGTTTGAAGAGTTCCAGGGGTGTGGTCATCCCCCGGATGTAAGAGACGCCAACAYCAMGTAYGATGGTCACTACCAGGGAGCTGTGGCGACCTACTCCTGTGACCMTGACTACAGAGCCTGCTACAACAATGTCACCAGCACCTGTCAGTCATCTGGAGCGTGGGAGAGTTTAGAAGGTCTTTGTGGACAGTACAGGTGGCACATTCCGGTGAGATATTATTTGCGTCTGAGTATTTTAGGATCTTGCACAGGCGTGGTATACATAAACACAGACCTTACATACCGCCAACCCTGCGGCCTGCTAGTGCGGATTCCTTGTTAGACTGGTACCCAGCAACATGTAACTCATCGTTGGCCAATCTAGGTGTCTGGTTTTTTTAACTAAACATAAAATATGAATATATATCCAAATAAATTAGGATTACTCTCCCACAATCAATCCTACACAACAAAATCACATCTATACTTGTGAAACAGCGAATTATGAAATGTTTTGGTATGTATGTTGCAGATATGGGTCATTTATTCATTTCCGTGTGGTCCATCCAGCAAGTTCCAGTTGATAATGGATGGGACAGCGACAGCAGCTACAAGGTAAAGAATACTGACACTTTGTATAAAGTTATCAAAATAATTTACACATTTAGTTATATTTCAACTGTGGTCTGTATATCTGACCAAAACCGAAACGTAAGGATATCATAAATAAATGAACATTTACTTTTATGGACATTGCTGAACAATTTCTTGTTCGATCATTAACGAAAGTTGTTGAACTAGTGTACAAATATGAACTGTTTCATTTCTTTTATCATTCTCTTGCAGATGGGGTATCAAGATAATGAAACAAACTGACTCATTTTTAGACTGTGAGTTTCGCGTAGGCTACGATGGGATCAGTGACCGTGTCCGTATCAACACTATGGTAGATGATGTTTGGGGGACAGGGGTGCGTCTCGATCTAGCAATGGCTGTTGGAAAAGCAATGGAGATTCAAATAACCCTCCAAGATGGAGTATACGAGGTATGTATGGAATGTAAATGACGCCCATTAAGGATATATACATGGTTCAAATAGCAGTTGAATGGAAACGTAAAGCCCAAGAGGATTTATACAATTTGCAAGCCGGTGTATATGGGTAATTATTCCATTGAAAGTAAACAATATGGAATACAGTTTCATTTGATATTCCAGTGTGTGGCAATTTGTGATTATCAGTGTGGTAATGGTCGGTTTATTCCAGTTAATCATCGATGGTGCCAGCATTCACAACTTGACGGAGAGAGACGCTGGAGCAAAGCCTGACCTTTTTGGATTTTGGGGCGACGTCTCTGTTAGTATGATGGAGTGGATGTCATAGTGGAACTCCTCGAGAGCGACAGGTGACCTTCATAACTTTGATGACCAATGCCAACGGAGATGTTTTCTGTCTTATACAGGACAATGACTTTATTACTAACACTAAGGTTGAATGTGTTTATACTTTTAAACAACTGCACGACTCGATATGACAAAACTAGGCAACATAACGTAACAGAGAGTCATTTCACGGCCACAGGACTATATGTAGTCGTTCCATTAAATGTCTGTGGGCGCATAGGGTTTTATTGTTGATTGTATAGGACAGGTATGGATTTCAAATTTTGTCTCTGACGATTGACGAATGTGTCATGGCATACGATGTGTTGTTAAGTTTCGGTCCGGTCCTATTTATCACGAAACCTAATCAGTAATCAAGGTGTTGGAAAATTTGTCAGGATAATGAAAGGGAGACGTTAAATGGTCTACCACCTGTTTCGAAAGGGTTGCAAATATCTAGGGTAGGTAACCGCGTTTGAGACCAAAACAATAGTGAAACATGTAAAAGTATACTGGACAAAATAAGGGAGGGATATTGGTATTTTTAAGATTGATATTTCCTCAGTGTGTCAAGGAATAAATAGATCATTATTCACAATTTCAAAATGTACATATATCCCTAACTATTTTTGGCCAGTATAGAACGGATATAGCATTCAAAGAGTGTTTTGTTTCCTTCTTTATGTACCTTTGGCAATATAACAATGCATTTCACTTTATTCATTCTATTTGTAATAGTTATTTGTATTAAACTGAGAGTTCAGGAAGGTACGGGAAGGAATCAAACCGCATAGGCCTTTCAAGCATAACGTATTTGAGAAGAATTTGGAAGAAATTGAATTGGTGAATATCATCATCACTGTCTTTATTATTGTATTCAATGCTTCTTTTGTTAGATTGTCACTGCATTTGTAATGCCACTAAATATGTACTGACACTTTATCTTGTACCGCCATTGTACTTCCTTTGAAGTGTTTTGTAGAGATTTGTAACCTTAGTGACCTTCAAAGTACAGTTCCAGTTATATTACATTTCTTCGTTGATTGGCAGTTTCACATTCAATTCTTTCACAGACTGATTTCTGGTTAACTTATCGTTTCAACTTGGGAATCAGCACCTAACAATAGAGATGAATGGGTAATTGTACAGAAATATCTCTGACACTTCATTGTTTTGAAAAGTCGTGTGATCTTACAACTAATATGTTTTGCAAAGAACATGCATTTTGTTACCAATTGTTTCTCAACATGTCACTTTCGGTCTACTTTATCTTAAATTAGAAATAGTCTGCAACATAATTGCGTTTCCCTAACGGTCATCTATGAAATTAATACGTATGARGTGGATGGAAGTTTAACTTTCAAACCTATCAGACGTTAACTGCAAAACTGCATGTTCTTCCTGGGGTCATTATATTTGAATCTCGGAAAAGTTGCCTCGTTTTCGTCGAGAAAGGCGATTGTGTACAATGGTTCATTGCTTCAGCTGCCTTTCAGCCATTTTTGTAATCTCTCTGGAATGGGAGCCTTTGGTGTCATTTCCATTGTCTGACTATGGTAGTTACGTTTGTTACTGTTTATATATCACATTGTGTTATCTGAAACATACCATTGGCATTTGTTGTGTCGCTATTTGTACTATAGGAGATAATTTTATCGTGAGTTTGTACCCAGGTGGATGGAAATTTAACTTTCAAACCTATATGACGTTAACTGCAAAACTGCATGTCCTTCCTGAGCTCATTATATTTGAACCTTGGTAAAGTTGCCTCTATTTCATTGAGAACGGCTACTGTGTGCAATGGTTCATTGCTTCTGTTGCCTTTCAGCCATTCTTGTAATCTCTCTGGACACTTTAGGTGTCATTTCCATTGTGTGACTATGGTAGTTACGTTTGTTACTGTTTATATATCACATTGTGTTATCTGAAACATAACATTGGCATTTG
>VKKT01007277.1:15937-28109 GCA_008038995.1 Haliotis laevigata | reverse complement strand
AGCTGGTTTTATAGTGCTAGCCCACTGAGATACCATGCCGCAGTGAAGCATGATTACCCCACCCAGACACATTACACTGACTCCGAGCCGACCAGTCCTTGTTGTACCTATTAATGCCGAGCGCCATGCTGGGACCAACAAGTACCGTCTTTTCGTATGACGCGGTCGGGAATCGAACCCGGGACCTTCCGCTCTCCGGGCAGACGCTCTAACCACTACACCACAGAGGCGGTCTACAGTCAGGTAGTCGAATGTGAATGAAGTATAATAGCACAGTTATTCCGCCGACGTTTTAAGAATCACATTGGCTGCTACATTCGGTTATCTGACATATTTTTTATGAGGTTGTTTTTTAATGGCGAATGCTTAGTGATAGAATTCTTAATTGCCCAAACTCCAATTTCCTTATTATCTAAACATTTATTCATGAGTGAGTGAGTTTATTTTTACACCGCACGCAGCAATATGGCGGCGGTCTGTAAATAATCGAGTCTGGACCAGACAATCCAGTGATCAACAGCATGAACATCGATCGCATTTATTCATGTAACAAGATAGAATCGAATATATGAAAAGTTAATGTGAAAGACACGTCTAATCTTGCAAATATTAAAAGCACTCACAGATGTTGTATACATACGTTTTCGATTTTATTTTATGTGAAATAACTCTTTATGAACATGTGTCAGTCATAAATACAACGAAACATTAAATGAAAGATAACGAATCGCTACTTTTGTTTCTGTTCCTACCTACCTAACTACCTATACACATACATACATACGTACCTACCTACATACATACATACATACATACATACATACATACCACGAGGGTTGTATGCGTTCAGCTATTCTATAATGCACAAGGATGAATGTTTAATGTATGGATGCATAGATTGCTTGGACATGTGTTACAATGAACCCCCCTTCGGCCACCCCACCCCCTAAGCGCGCCATATGTGCGGATACATGAGAATGAAATATTTTATGACCATTGTATACAAGGCTGATTCACTTTCTATACGCCATACCATTCGTGGTGTGAACAGCTGTTGTCCTTTACGGTTGACGGAAGATATCTTACCTTTAGTTCAGGGTAATGCGATTTATGCATATCATTTTTCACACCAGGACACATCGTGTACAGGAACAACGTCGCCCATGCCAGGTCGATATTACAGGATGGCGATATGCTACTTGAGACCCATTAACGTCCCATGTTCTCTTGGGCTTTCATTTGTGAGGTTTATGACGTATCGCTAATGTAATTCAATACTCTTCATTAAGTAACACATGTCATTCTTGTAGTTCCTTAACGCGTTGTAAATACAAAAGGGTGTAATGTAGACAGATACGTTTAAAGATGATGATGTATTAGTCTTATTGTTATTAGATCTATTGTCAGCTGTAATCCTATCGGCTGAAGGAAGGCGAGCGTGTACATTCGAGCGGACAAGAACACTAATCTTGTGTTGTTAATCCCGAGATCCATAGTTATAATTAAGTGTCTGTGAGCATTGCAATCCGGGGAGGAAGTTATATATAGGTTATAATTGCATGTGGTGTGGGAACAGTTTCACATGAATATCTGTTAACAAAGATGCAATTATGCCTTATCAAATGATCTCTGTTAGGATGTTTATACTGAATACGTAATGAACTATAGGCACAATGTGCTGACCAAGCGGTCATATAAAACTACTGGTTCCCACGTCAGGGCGTTCTCAGAGTTGAAACCAGTTCCTCTATATTTGCTCCAAGAAATGAAGTTACAAGCAATATTTTAAATTCAACGTTAGAAATATTTGTATGGGGTGGGGTGTGGTCTTGTGCATAGAGCTCAGGTCACAAATCAGTTCAAGTTAAGCAACGTTGGACGCGGAGAGTTCTTGGATAGGTGCCCATGTTTGGCAGCTTGATTAGTTTCTAGGACTTCAGTCCTGTCCCACAACGAAGCACGTCTGATGCATGTCGTCTCACCTTAGGCAAGTGAGTTTGTTCAAAATTGCCTCTGTTCACCCAGCAGAAAATGGGTACCCGGCGGGATAAGTCATGTGACTATAACCTTCTAGCGCCTCACAGGCACCTTGGGGATCCGTGGTAATAATTTAATGAACTGTCTGCGATATGAGCATGTCGTCGGTGTGGATTTAGCGCACTATAAATGGACTAATTATTATTATTTAAATTATTATGTTCAAAAAGAAAAACTCGTTAGTTTGGACCCCGTTTACCCGGAAGACAGTCTAAATTCCGTCACACCCGACTCATATTCAACTTTAATTATCCAGCCAATTATATCTCCTTTGTATCATGGATTTATACGAAGATGAATTTAGATAATAACCTGGATTAGAGTGGGGTGGGGAGGTTGAATAGAGTGACATCCACATACTAACTACAACAGTGAATTATAGGCCAGCCTACGTTGTGCGCTAATTCAAGTCATATGCATTGTCAGTTTCAATCCAGCAGTAATTGTATATTTTGCGCTGATCAGTGACAGTGTCTCGGTTTACACGTGGCAACAACTGTAACCTGTATAGAGTGACAAGTAAACTGGAGAAATTGACACCTGTTGTATTATATACGACAACACCGATCTACCAGACGCGGCTGAGTGTATGTTTTCTCAGTTGGCACTGACAGTGTGCATTACAATAGAATAGCTAGTAATCTGGATAACGATGACAGACTGGTCCTTTTTGACACACGTTCAGTCGAAACCCACATAAATAAGACACTTTTCACTTTAAAGACATAGTGTCATTAAAAAAAGTATCTAAATTTAACATTTGTTTTATTTAGTTTATATGATAAATTTGAGATTCGCTTTAGTAAGAATCCGGTTTAGACATCTACTGCAAGGGGACACCAAAACACCACCAGAAAGGAGGAGTTTAAATGTGTTCTGTATAACGTGTCCGATGCAGGGGAGATAACTTAATTACCGGCGTGTCCATATCCCGTCTTGGGACAAATAGCACAAGATTGCCCTAAATCCAAGTGCTTCTACTGTATTCCTTCTTGGTCCAAGATGTAACTTGCAGTACTATTGTACTGCTACATACTCCTGATTCTGCAAAAATTAACCCAGTCTGGCTTTCCTCCAGTCTCCCACCACAATATTCTTGTATGGATTACGGCTGAGTGCAAAGATCCCCAGCGTAGCCTACCTTTGTGAGATGTGACTAAGGAACTGGGTTCTTTTAATGTCTGACCTCAATGGAAGTCATCTTGCCGTTATAGGTGGACTGCCTGATGCTCATGGTATTAACCACATTTGTCTGACGTTATTCACAAACCGCCGTGATATAGATACATGGATGGTGTCGTGCAACAACATTCATGTATTATTAACTATACCAAGAAATGACAATTCTAATACACTATATGCGGTTCAGAAATTCTTCCTGCTTGGGATAAGATAATGGCCAAACCCAGGCGTTCAGGGTCTCAGCAAATTCAAAGTTCGATACGGTACAGTAGTACATGTAGTTGATTTAGTTGTTGTAGTTACAGTAGTGAGCCTTCTCTTCTTGCGTATTGCGGAAAATTGTCTCATAACACTTCGTCGTAGAACACTACTTTACTCACTCAGGTCACTTTTAGACCACCTTGTTGAATGTTACAGCACCACTACGGGTACCACAGTAGGCATTTCAAGCATCGTAGATGGCGAGAATGTGTGTGATTGGTGTTCAACGTCTTGCTGTGTAATTATTACAGCTGTAGGTCGGTGGTTAGTAAATCCAGGGGCGGTGGGGTAGCCTAATGGTTAAAGCGTTGGCTCGTCACGCCGATGACCCGGGTTCGAATCCCCACATGGGCACAATTTGTGAAGCCCATTTCTGGTGCCCCCCGCCGTGATGTTGCTGGAATATTGCTAAAAGCGGCGCAAAACCAAACTCAGTCAGGCAGTCAGTAAATCCAGTGATACCAGACCATCTAGTGACTGATGACATGAGCAGTCCACGCCGTATAGTGATACGTTGACAGTCCCGATCCAGTATGTCGCTTCTTAGGATAGCAGGGGTGATGAAGATGGATTCTGACCAGGATCTTCACGTGGCTTATAATAATACTGTTTTATGAAACCCGCTATAAAGCCAGAACTAAGTGGTATAATATGTATGGGAACAGCACCTCAACAATAAACAGGGATACAAATCTTCTTATTGCGGTGAAAAGATTTTCTGTTAGAGTGTAGTTTTACGCCGCTTGTAGTTCTATTCCAGCAATATTCTTGCGAGGGACACACACCACAAATGGTTTTCGCACATTGTACCAGAATTCGATCGAATTCGGGTCCTTGTAAACTTATTGTTGTCTTGCCCGTGCAGTTGTAGCATCAATTACAAGGTGCCCTGCGAGGATTGAAACGAGGATTGACTTTATCTGGATGGTAGTGGGTGTTTTTGTTCCTCCCTTATTGATTTGGGAACCCTGAGAAAACTCACTCGACGAAGAATTCCTTCACCCTTACAGCAGACTATGTACTCCTCTTTAAAGATAGATCTATCTTTTTCAGTCATCTCATCCAGAGTCAGTTCGGCCCAATGGCGCCTGCAGAGACTCAGCAAGTAATTCATCGACTAATTGGTTCGGGTTGCGTGGTTTCGTCTCGCGTAATTATTCAATGAACCGTCCATGGCCGCAGAATAAAATATCTTACAGGTATTGTGCTTGTTCTCAGCGAGACCTCTGTTTGTGTAGACGATGATTTAGTCTCTGAATATACATACTTTTGATGGTAACAAACAGCCCCGTTTATATTGAAAAGGAGCCCAAGTGAGATGGGACATTCAGAACCTGAGGATATCTAGATTTGCTTCTTTAAGGGCTTTAGCACTGCACAGAAAGGGTTGGGAAGAAGGGGAAATGATGTGGTTCAAGGACTGTGAGACTGACTACTGTTTGTATTGTCAGTCAATGTCTCTTCTCTGGATTCTTTGGATGCCGAACCCATCCTGCTTCGCCCGTGCTGTATCGCCAAGAGCTGCCTTCATCATACATCATATCACACAAGAGGCGTAGGGGTAGCCTAGTGGTTAAGGCGTTCGCTTGTCACACCGAAAACCCGGGTTCGATTCCCCACATGGGTACAATGTGTGAAGTCCATTTCTGGTGTCCTCCGACGTGATATTGCTGGAATATTGCTAAAAGCGGCGAAAAACGTAACTCATTCACTCATATCGCACAACAGGTCTAATGCCCGAGTTAAACCCTGGTGATAAACAGCTTCTATACATAGCACAATGGCGCCTCGTCGTTCTCACTCAAAATATATGCTAGCATAATGTTAACAGCATACATTTCCTCATTCGATTTTCCCGTAGTCATGGGTGACTGTGTCTAGTCAGTGGCGTCTGCTATGGTCGACTCAACAGTCGATATCAGTCAAAACGAACAAGTGATAGTACGGATTATATAAAATCGGATCAATAACCCTCGATTTTCTGGTTGAACAGTTGTGAGTCAGAACGGACAATTTTATTAGTTTCATCCATTTACTCACTAACATCATAAGTTCAATTTTGTATCATTCTGTAGTGATATACATTCACAATTCTCACATTAAAATCAGTATGAAATATAAACGAATTAAGCACATTGTCACTAATTACATAAATCTACATTCGCACTTATATTGTACATGACCAAAATATGTTCCTTAGTTTGATTGTTTCAGTCTGATATTCACTAGTCTGATCCACCGTGGTCCGAAAATAAACCGTTTGACCTGCATCTCTATTGCTACTGCGGTGCACTACGTGTACCAGGCCAAGCACCCAGATCAATACGAGATAATCTATGTGTACACAAGTCCCGAGTTCACTAACAAGGATTGAGATGATACGAGTTCTATAACCTGAATCTGAACGTGTACATTGATAACGAGTCGGAGCGATACTTCCAACCATTGTGTTGGTCTTTCCCAAACACTGTCAATCACTGGGCTGTCTGGTGCTGCGAGTATTTAAAGGCTGATTTGGTATAGCTGTAGCATTATATAAATAACCCAAAGAATTTATTCCATATTAGGTATGGAATATTCGAGATTAGTCCTGCACCTGATATCCACCTCCAATGTCGAGATGCCGGTTAGAGTAGTTCGTAAGAGGCGACAGACTCAATGACATGGTTGATCGTGCATTTGACCCGTGACGTTGTTTGTATGGTACTCAAGTACATATAGGGAATGATCACATGTAGTGTCTTGTTCAAGTGCATGAACAGTTGCAAGCAATTATTTCCATGAAAATTATGTATATTACCAACATGCATCCGTTATTATTTACTTTAGGAGACCAGTGAAGAATCAAGTCTGGGCTAGACAAACCAGTAGTAGGGGCTGTAGTATTTAAGCTCAACTACAAATGTGCCCTGTTCTAAAGCAGCGACAGTACAGGGGAGGTAACTTTAACTAAAAAGTTGCTGCATATCATATCACAGCCATACTTTCTGTACTGTAAATTACTGAAACACATTTAATGCACGCAGCCATCTTTGTTATATCACCACGTGAGCAATATCCCAGTATGAGAATGATGACAACCAATCAGCGAGTCAGACGACTTGATCTAATTTTCTTATTCTGCTTAATACAAGCAGTACACTTGGAGAGTCAGGGCCTGGAACTCTCCAACCAAGAGCTCAGGGCTGTTATGTCATCAGTAAGTGTGGGGACTTGAGTCTGGGGCTGATTCAGACCAATCCCATCTTATGCATTCCACTTCTAAATGCCCTTCAAAGATTTCAGCCCTATCTGGTTGATCCCTGCAAGTCAGAACTACAGTTCATTGGGTAACCAGGAGAGCACACAAAGCCCCAATTTCCTTGGTTATTCTGACCTCTGGATTGGTTTGTTTGTTTGTTGGTCAGCAATATTCCAGGTCTATGGCAGTGGTCTGTATATCGATTCTGGACGAGACAATCCAGTGATCAACAACATGAGCATCGATCTACGTAAATGGGATATGTTGACATGTGTCAACCATGTCAGGGAGCCTAACCACCCGATCCCGTTATTCGCCTCTTACGACAAGCATAGGTTACTGAAGATCAATTCTAACCCTGATGTTCATGGGTGGGATTGTCATAAGGTGATACAACATGAGATACCTGTTTTTCTCCCAAGCATCGATTGGGGCAGTTTACTTAGAGTGAGAGAGTGAATGCTGTTTTTGTCAGACTTCAGCCTGCAAATGACTAAATGACCAGGCAAACCAATGACTGACAGCATGAGCATCCCCTCATATCATGACACCTATCGACACCTTATCAGCAATGTTTCTCTAGTTCCTAATGCCCAAGTGAGCAGTATTCCAGATGAAATAGGGCCAGCAAACAGAACAATTTGCTTTGGAGTCGGTGTGGCGTTCATGTCAAATTGTAGCTTGGTATTTTGGATAAGCACTGCAAATCCAGACTTGTAAACACCTACACTTCTCAGTAAGAAGCCCTGTCAAAGCTCATTACCACTTAATTACTTCACACTACTATTGTTGATATTTTTGTGATACATTTCCAGTGACAGTATACAGTATAAATCTTTGAAAAGAATTTCTGGCAGTGACAGTAGAGTCAGAAATCCCCACTACATTAAAAGAAAGGACTTATTTCACATCACGTCACAAGTAACGACAAATCAAACATTTTCTACAAGGCTTTATTTTACTGAATGTCACATTGCTACACACCAACAGAAGATGCCAGTAGCACTTACACCGAAGTACTGTTCTCAAGCCGAGAACGTATTGAGCACAGTGAACCTATGGTGAGGCTATCTTAAGTTGGTCTCATGGAAACAGTAAACCTATGGTAAGACTGTTCTAAGTAAGCATATACAATGTACACAGAGAAACATGATGTAAACAATTCAGATACTGGTTACAGGTAGCACTGTCATCATATGTAGAATCATGCAAAACCACAACAGCTTAGTGTCTTGCCTGTTGGTATTTCTGTATCAGTAACAGCACTAACAGACCTCACAAAAACAAGAGTGTAAGTAACTTGAATTCATAAACAGCCTTAACAGCACTAAACATAACAAGATGAACTTTCATTTGTGTGACCACTAGTGGTGGTCCGATTAATTGAAATAATCGAAGATTGCTTGTAGTGACTAAACAACCAAGCAATCGATCGGGTTTTCTCATAATCGAACACAAACAATTCTGGAACACTTTTTGCATTGACAATATATTTCACAAGGTTGGATTTGTAAGTTACATTTCATAACCACTACAAGCTTGTTCCAAGTCATGATGGAATTTATCTTAAAGACTCAAGGAATTTTATGTTCCTAACAAACTAGTTAAGTAGTAATCCTTTCAAGATGTGAAATTTGCCACCAAAAAACCCCCCAAAGACCTACATGTTTTTTCATTATGTAATTTTGTTCCATGAACAAAAACACCAGGAAAATTTCATAACTGATGCTAACCAATTATTTTCGATGATTGATCGGTTGTAATGAAGCAAACATCAATTATGAAGTTTTAACCAATTCCAAACACTTTTGACCACTACTTATAAGGCTGCTCTTGCCAAAACCAAAGATAAAATGTGTGGTTCAAATCCAGAGACAGATATAATGGAGGAGACCAAATATAACACTGCCTCATGCCTGTAACAAACATATTTCAATTTCAGATTCAATTTACAAGTGGCTTGTTCAATGAGCTAACTAACATCAGCAGGAAATCATTGATACACTATTGATCATCTTGTGATACAATTATTACATTCATCAACAATAAATTATTGAACTGCAGGGATATATCTTGGCCAGCTCAGATGCTGATATTTGGCCCAAGTCTGCAGTAAATGACATTACATATTCCCAATTTGAAATAATTATTTCCCAATTTTTCAAAATAAATTAAAATGAAAAGATTTACACAAATAGAATTATGAACAGTATCTTTTCTGTTTTTATTTACTACTTTTGCCACCGAAGGCACTTGGTATGGAATCCTAGGTCAATCCCAAAATGGACAAACAAGGAAACCGTGACAAAAACAATATACATGATCAATGTAACGCAAGTAGATTGTCTGTTATAAGACATGAAGAGAGAACAAGAATTGTGGATTCAAAGCTCCATTTCTTTTGAAAATGAAACTAACTTGGTAAATTGGAAATGATCTCTGTACAAATGCTTGGCCCAAACTGCTGTTTTTATCTTCAAACATTGTTATTAATGATCTCCAAGTTTTTGATAATAACTCTTTTTCATGACAATGAAATCTTATCTGACAAAGTTTGTCCACAATTTAATGTACTTATTGGTCACTTTTCAGCAATCATGTTAGCACTTTCATGAAGTCAACTCAGATGTATTGTACAACATTTAGAAGCTCACACAACATGTATGTTTCAGCTTTTCTATCTGTTATTGAAAAATACACCATCTGAACTTCAGTAGCATCTTTTGACCGAGGTCTTCATCAATATTTTCACTGTTTATTTGATAAATAGTGTTTCATCTTTCCTTTTCTTCTGTACAATGTGTCCAGGCTTGTGCTGCGATTCAGGATGATTGGCCAGCTCAGGGGAACAGGTCGACACAGGGCTGCTCAGAATGACCTGCTTCAGGTCATAGAAGAGGTTGGAGTCGTCTTTGGTGAGGAAGGAAATCGCAATACCATTCTTACCAGCTCGACCTGTTCGACCAATACGATGTGTATAGTCCTCAATATTCTTCGCCATGTCATAATTGACAACCAGCGACACATCTTTAATGTCGATACCTCTGCCAGCCACGTCAGTTGCAACCAGAATGTCTTTGGATCCCCCTTTCAAACTTGCCAAAGCAAATTCTCGCTGTTCTTGCCCCTTGCCGCCATGAAGTGTGGCAGCATTGAAGCCCATTTTTTCCAAGGATTTGGCCAGAACATCAGCACCCTTCTTTTGATTGACAAAGATGATGATTGGTGGATCAATTCCTGCTGAGAGAATCTCCAGCAACTTCTTCCTCTTCTGTTGTTCAGTCACCATGTATGTGATCTGTTCCACACGCTCGACAGGTTTACCAACTGTACCGATGTACACCACAGTTGGGCGACGCAAGAAGGTACGTGCAAGACGCTCCACTGTGGGAGGCATGGTAGCTGTAAACATGACTGTTTGACGGTATTTCTTTTTAGAGTGGAAATTCATCAACATCTTCTCATCATCTTCAGCATCCTCTGTGTCTGGTTTTTCATTCGTCACTGGCAGGAAGTCAAGGATTTTACGTACTTCAGGTTCAAAACCCATATCTATCATACGATCAGCTTCATCCATCACAACATAGGTGCACTGGTTGAGAACAAGATAACGGTTTTCCAGAACATCAATGAGACGACCTGGGGTAGCAATGACAATCTCACAACCCAAACGTAGCTTGAAACCTTGCTCCTCACGAGATATACCTCCAATGACTGTGACAGTTCTGATTCCTAGGGATTCTCCAAATTTGACACATTCTTCTTCAATCTGTTGGGCCAACTCACGTGTAGGAGCAAGAATAATAGCATATGGTCCTTGGTCGGCATCTTCCATTCTCTCCAACTTGGGCAAACCTTGAATCCATACCAACAGTGGAATGAGGAAAGCAGCAGTCTTACCGCTACCAGTTTCAGCAACACCAATAATGTCCCTGTTCTGTAGACCAATAGGAATTGCTTGCATCTGGATTGGAGTGGGTTCTTTGTATCCAACCTTATCAATAACTTCAATGATTGATTTGGGCATTCTTGGATCAGTCCAAGATCTCAGAGGAGGAGGAATTCTTCCACCTTTGCAACTGATGTTATAGTCCTCTTTAAAGATACGCCAATCTCTCTCTGTCATCTCATCCAAAGACTTTTCAGACCAATGACGGTCATCCCATTTCTGCTTAGCCTCTTTCTTGGCAACATTTTTCAGTCTTCTCTTTTCCTGATCTTTCTCTGCTTCAGTTCGTCTCCTTTCCAAAAGATCACCATAAAATTTAGACTGATCTTTCTTCTGGGCCTTGATGTCAATACCAGCAATGTTTCCTCTGCCAAAAAATTGAACAGCATGACGTTCCTTGTACAAAGCATTATAGTCTGTAGATGTGTCGTCTCCAGCATCCCAATCAAATACAAACTTACGATCATTTAATCTCCTCACACGCTTCTTCTTCTTTATAAGTCCCAAATACCTTTCCTTAATTGCCAGTACTTCTTTTTCCTTATCTTTATTCTCTCTTACATTATTCCGATCTTCCCCATCCATCTCCCTTTCTCTTCTCTCACGGCGCTCTCTTCTTTCTCTCTCATAAGCACTCTCCTGTGCCATTTTACCAGTCTTGATAAATTCTATTTGCTTCTTTCTTTCTTCATCTGCCTTTTTCCTCTGTTCTGCTACTTCCAACTGTCGTTTCTTCAAAGCTTCTGCTGCCCTTTCCTCCTTTGTCAAAAACTTAGGTTTGCTTAGTGCTTCTTCCTCTGCCTTCTTTTTAGCAAGCAGCTCTTCAAGTGACAGAGGTACAACTTTATCTTTTGATTGCACCTCTTTCTTGAACTTGTCATCATCTCTTTTACTCTTTGAACTTCTCTTACTGTCCTTTTCTCGAGATCGAGAGCGCGACTTCTTCTTGTGGCGTTCTCGGCTACGACGTCTTTCGCGGCTTCTGCTTCGGTGTTTTGTGCGTTCTTTGCTCCGAGATCTACTCCTGCGCCTCTCCTTACTTCTAGATCTATGACGAGACTTAGGTTTCCTTTCTCGCGACTTTGACCGTTCCCGGTCTCTTTTCTTCTCCTTTGGGTCCTTCTCTTTTCGCTTTTCGCCATCTTTATCGGCCCGTGCAAGTTCTCTATCAATTTGCTCACTTATGTCCATTGTCACAGTGTACAAAACAGCAACTAAACTATTATTTAACGGTGCATTACTTGGAAAGCTTACGCAGTGTTTTCGTTCAACATTTACGATACCAGCACGTTTCCAAACTACACCGGAAGTATTGGACAGGTGCTGTGGTACTACTTGCAAGACGAATAATTATCACATTACTGGTGAGAACACTGAGTGTCAGAGAGAGCAACCCAACACGTAAGTGCTAGCGTGGTCAAAGACAACGCAATCCATATTAGCAGTTTCGAAGATGTTCAAACATATTAATAATATACAAAGGAAGATGAGAGAATCTCCTC
>VKKT01007276.1:10956-29311 GCA_008038995.1 Haliotis laevigata | reverse complement strand
CATAAAACTTGTTATATATTGTACGTCTCAACTTCTAAAATGCCACTCAAACAAGTCATACACAAGTTGATAAATGTGATGTCATTAGTTAAATAGTGCTCGGAAATTTTAACTGAAATTATGTGCGCAGAGCAGAGACGATTACAAATTTGCCTGTCAAATTTTACAAAGATCCATCCTGAACTCACTTCATGAAAATTATTTATGCTACACTGAAATAACATGTAATTCTATGGAAATCACGCCTTGAGTGTCGAATACTTTTTGCACGGGTCTCATAGGCGAATCCGAGGGGGGTGAGGGGTGCGGTGTGGTTTGCAGGGTGCGCTACCCCCTTTTTGTGCTGAAAGTTTGTTAAATGACCATTGAAACTCGGGTGAAAATGAAATGTGCACCTCTGCATCCCCCACCCCCTCAAAAAGCTGTATCCGCCCCTGTTTCTGTAGTTCGCCCAAAACGAGTCGGATTGACTGTAGTTAGTGTGCTGCACGGAATTCACGAGTTACAAACACAACACACCGGGAACACATGGACCGTGGAAGCCGTGCACTTGACACTTCAAACTTCAGAATCCACTCACACCACACGACATCAACGCGCCAATATCAGGATTGATTACGAATGACAATCCCTGTCACAAAATTCACTTAAAGGACCCAAGAGATGACCCATGTTTCGCCTCTTGTTTGGTCAGATAGAAAGGTACTGTTCGATTTAATTTTTATTCAGGGTAACAAATCTTATATTTGGTATGAAATTTGGTATACAAATTACACTGCCTCATTAGGCACTAGAACCCACACAGTCAGGCTCAGGCACTCGGGACAACTCATTCCGACACACAGGCTTCCATAAATAAGACTTCCAATCATTCCAGACACTCAAATGAGTTATATATTATATATTTTTAAAACTGAATTCATTATAAAAGTAAGTAAGCTATGAATTAATCAGGGGCAGGGTTTAGTAACCCCAACCCAGACCCCTAAGGATGTCCTCCAAACATTTGCTGCAGGAACGATCCGCTTTCTCAAACAATGGAAGTTTGACAACTGGTAGTCTTCATCAGGTACTTTGTGTACCCCTCCGAAAGTAAACCAGCATCATTCCCAATCCCATGGCTAAACCCATTGTCACTGAAGGCTTGAACAGTGAAGCCTTGGTGGCTGAGTCAGTTGGATCACTGACTTCACGTGTTAGCTATTTATTGCTTGACTCTTGAGACTGGCTTCATATCCTGGATGAGACTTACCCCAAAGAGAAGTCATATTTGAATGCATTATCATTATAGAGCATATTAATAATTTTCCTACAATGCAAGGCATATGTTAATACATTAAGAGAAGCAATGAGTAGTTGATATTTTAAGATAATATTCTCACAAAGTACAGCTTCAAGGTTATTCTTGCATTATGTGAATCACGTCCATAGGCAGTTTATGTACATATGCCTCTGTTGCTGTTTACCATGTGGAAGCCATGAAATGTCATTCTGCTGAAAGACAAAAGATAATAACTGGAGCAGATCTGGCATCAATACTCAGGAGATCCTGCCACCCAAAGGGATGCAACTCTACAGTTTATTTGACTCTTGTGCAACCAGTGCATCTTTGGATCAAGAAACATGTCAGATATAGATGGCAGAATTTTATTAACAAAACACAATTTGAATGTGTATATAAATGTTTTATTCCAGCAACATTGCTATATCACAGAATGTAGTTTTATGTTACAATAAGCAAACATGTGGCCATGCATAGGTGTTCAAGTAAAAAGTCAGGATAAAATAACAATACCACAGTTTCTTTGACTTTCATAGCTGACAACTAAAATGTATAAAATAAAACTGGCATTTGTATCAGCAGTCTCAACCTTCTGTATATAGGTGAAATTATCTTCTAGAGTTCATGTGCCAACTGTGATGAATGGTTTCTAGTTAATGTAAAATTGGCAAAATGTCTTAAATCAGTACAAAGATGACAAAACACAAACATTCAAGGAAAAAAGGATAATTGTGATAGAGACTGGATACTTCAGTTGCTTGGAACATATGACTGCTCAAAAACATGACATCATTTTTGTGTTCAGAGTCATGGTTAAAAAATAACATTCATGTTTTGAATGTCATGCTTAAAACATGACTCTCAGGTCTTTGTGTCCATGAAATTCAAGTTACGTTTTACTTCAACTGAAGTGTTTGGGGAAAAACATTAGATACTGACAAGTGTTCATATTTCAATGTTGATATATTCAGAATATATTCTGTACAGTAGAAGTCTTCACCTGGTATTTACAATTTCAAACAATATACACTAAGACTATGGTGATTTATGAGCTCTCAACAAATCTGCGGAAATCTTCCAGACTGATTCTCCCTTGACCATCAACAGAGCACTGGCTGACGAGCTGAAACAAAGAAAACATCTCTTATAACAGAGGTAAAAACTATGAACTGTGGAGATATTCATGAAGTGTTATTCAAATACCAACATCTAATGTTACTCTGGCAGGTTTTAATGGCCTACCGGTTAAACTACACCAAATCAGAATCTGTAGTTAAAAAAGGACTTTTTATAGCCTTTGGTGCAGGCAGAATCATCTGTGATTTGGGGATTTTGTGTATGATTTTTGTGTTTTCTGAATGTATATTCACTCAGCAATTAATTATTATTATTTTTTAATATTTAGTGTTGTCTTTTTTTAACAGGATTATTTATACTGATTGTGACCACAGGTATTTTCAAGCGGTTGACATTTTGTGCAGAACTAAGGTTGGTCTGTTTAACTTCCTGTCCACAGAAAAGAGCATACTGAGGTGGTCATATTGTACATTATTTATTGCTTCTTCAACACCAGTCTATGCACACATGTACATGTAACAGCTGTTGATAGCTTAGTTACTTTTTTTTAAAATATAACAATACTGTAGAAGTCAATGGGAAAATATTGGTGTAACCTGTATGGATGAGTGAGTGGGTTGGATTTAATGCTGTTTTGAATAGTATCCCAGACAAACTGACAGGACATGGTGGTTTCATGAAAAAGGTGAATTGCAAAATATTCAGATTACATCTAAGGACCAGATAGCAGATTCGAACGTCTTGTTCAGCTGTATTTTCCAGTCTTAGTGCCATAACTATCCTTTGTATCAAGAGCATGAAAGTGTAATTCTTAGAACCAATATCACAAAGAATTTGGAAACCAAGAAATAAGTCAATCTTCATTTCATTTTTCATATGAAGAGGTGTTACCTTTAGGTCGTCGCGATAAACAACATATCCATAGTACCAGTACCTACACTCCCAGCTGATTAGAGGCAGAAAATAAATATTGACATGAATCTGTTGATTGTAAATATGGCTGCTACTTACTGCTTCAATGACATCGTCATCTACAGGGAGTTGGAGTCTGCGACAGAGATCTCGCATGTTGTTACAGTCGATGTAGCCAGTGCGGTCTGAGTCGTATCTGAGGAACATCTCATCCACACGGCTCTTGTCAGTGATGGCAATCTTCTTCAGCTGGGCACGAACCTGTCGGACAAGATTCTCAAGGTCGCCTTCCCTGTGAGAAGATAAAACAGTTGTTACCAATGTTCCTTAAGGTTATCTTGCAAATATAATGTAGATTGTCATTCATACAAATGAACATTCTTGTATTCAGCACTTAACCATATAATAATGAGCAGTTCAAAATACATTTATCATCAGGAACAGATCTTATCCAGTAGTGGTGGTCCATTTAATTGAATTAATCGAAGATTGGTCGCAATGACTAAACGACCAAGCAATCGATCATGTTTTCTCATAATCGAACACAAACAATTTTGGAACACTTGTTTGCATTAAAAATATTTTTCACGAGGATGGTTTTGTCTGTTACATTTCATAAGCACTGCAAGCTCGTTCCAAGTCATGATTGAATTTATCTTAAAGACTCCAGGAAATTTATGTTCCTAACATACTAGTCATCCTTTAAAGATGTGAAATTTGAAGAAAAAAAAGAACTACATGTCTTTTATTTTTTGTGGATTAACAAACATAACAGGAAATTTTGATAAATAACGCTAACCAATTATTTTCGATGATTGATCATTTGTAATGAACCAATCATCAGTTATGAGAAATAAAACCATTTCCCAACGCTATTATCCAGTCAGGTAAGACACATAGAAATAGAAAACATAAATACTTACGCTCTCTTTACTTTCATGAGTCCGCCCTTCACAACTTCTTTCTGTGCCTGTGATCTGCCGAGAGCATCACGCAGAGACTGGATGGTATGCTCTGAAAATATTGAACATCAGCATCAAATCCTGGATTTGTCCTACATTGAAAAAACATGAAACTTATAATCAGTAACAAGCATATAACCCTCAGTGTCCACACATCTACTTTGTGGCATTGGTGATTCCCTGTGTCAAGAGGTGTGTGGGACATTATGGGTCTCAGAATATGCCAGAAAGATCCTCCAGTATAAAACCTTGATGTGTTGGAACAAGCCCTCCATCAAGAATGGAACACAATACCTCAACATTAAATTCAACATCTACAATCAATGTGATTGCTACTTTTGTGATTTCATGAGAATTGTATGACCGTGCTTAACGTCATACGAACATGGGTAACAACACAACAGAATGTTTGTTTCTCTGAATAAACTATAGTTTTTCATTCTTTATTACATCTACATTTGCTGTTTAATTATTCCTTGACTTTTAGTTTGGATAAGTTCCTTTGCTGTAGTAAGTGGTAACATATCGATACAATGAAAAATATGTAGTGTTGGTATACTTATTTCCATGTGTATAGTTGGCTTTGTCAGCTCTGAAATACTTCTAGGACGTAAATAATGCCATGGCGACATACCTGGAAACTGGCCACTGTGTTCCTGCATGTAGTGAAGCACATAGGCATCAGCGCCGACGATGATGAACCTGTGTTTGAAGACTTCAACGACTGCTCCAATGTGGAAATCCTGAGGCCCATAGAATTCGGGTTTCTCAGGAGTAGTTCCAGGCTTGGCAACGCGTGTCCGTTCCAAGAACTTGCCACCAATGATGCCGGAGTTTCTGACAGGAGATTCATAGATGGTCATCATGTCATCAGCAAGACGGTAAGCCAAGATGAACCGGCGACCTGTGTCCTCTGGCCTGACGGAATCCTGTAGTCATTAAAAAGGCACAAGTTGTATGTAGCTCAAGAATACCCAAGGTACAGTGTTAGTGTACAGCTTTTGAAATTCACTTCTGACCTTACTCTATAAACAATATATACAGGTTTTAACCATTTTGGGAAGGTCTGACATTACATTCTAGTTTTATAAGAAACCTCCGCAATAATGATTTTAGAGATTGTCTACAAATGATTACCAGTCAGCTCTCACTCAACAAAAGTGTCTTGTGATAACATTGTAATATCACTTTCTAGATATTAGAATAATCACAAGAAATTTAAACAGGGTCTCCCTTCATTTTGACCACTATCTTGTTCACATAATAGAATCAAACGTACAATCAAACAAGTTGAAACTTTATATACCCTATCTGTAAATAGTGCTGTCCTAATAGAAACTGAGAAGCAATCATTTTTTGGTGAACTTTCATACTCTTCTTTGAAATGTATTACATTTTGATTTTCTTCTTCTAGAGCAGATTTGGATGTATACTAGTTGCTTCTTCCTTAACGTTTCATATACAGCATAAGACATCAGGATAGCACTGTTCATAGCCTGCTTACCATGATGGCTTCAAATCTGAGGACTTTGTGATCATTTTCCAGCATCTTGATGAAGTCTTTCTTGGGTGGCTGAGGCACCAGTGACAGGCAGGACTGGAGGGAGTCCTCCATTGACCCAAAATTGTTGTATGGTGGAATCTCCTGGAATGGAAGAAATATCAGGGGCTCAACAAATGCTTTCATAGTTCTCTGACAATGACACAACAAATAAAATGCCACAATATTTCATTAGCTCTTCAAAACTGAATATCTAAAACCATGACATGTTGGTGTTAAACTGCCACCAGTGTGACCGAATCCTTACACGATTACAGCCCTATGAATGATGGCAGCCCTATGAATGATGGTAACAATACGTCTGAGAGTGAATCGAAGTTGCTGACAACAACCTCAATATTTCAGATCAGTATAGTGAACTTTGCCTTTTGAAACTGGACTGATGAAAAAGTTGCGAAAAGTCTTTTGAAGGTTTCTTGTCCACTAGACTGTTGGGTTCTTACAAATACTTGGGTATGGGTAAATAACGGAAGTGCATGTATGTCTGGACACATTTTACTCCTCAGAGTGAGTGAGTGATTTTAGTTTTTTGCTGCCTTTAGCAATATTCCAGCAATATCACGTCAGGAGACACCAGAAATGGGCTTCACAGACGATCCTCAGAAAAAATGTTGATTGCCTGGCATGTTTGTAGGCCATGTTTGTAGGCCATGTTACCTAAGGCCATTTTCTTCCAGAGTCTTACAAAGCTGATTATCCAACATGTTCAAGGATTTTGAGTACCAGGAATGTATGTTCATGTTTTTTCTTAAATTACTCACCATTTTAGGAAGATTCTTTGTCAGGCCCTTGACATCAACCGTGTTGAAATCTGTTAGTCCAAAATTGTGATAATAGAAAGCCTTTGTGAAGTTGTCACAGTCATACAAAATGAAGCGACGTCCATAGATTGATACGGTTTTTCCAATTGTAAAGTCCTTTGGTGTGAAATAGTTCTTGACCTCATGGTCTGACAGCTCCATGACAACTGCTGGGAAAGACGAGGGAGCAGAGTAGCGGTCCTTGGGGACCTTGTGACGGCCAATCAGAACTGGGAATGGATCCCGGCCATCATTGGGGGAGTGCATTTCCCGTACTTCCAGAGTGTCATCAACCAAGTAGTACTGAAACACGAAGAGAAGGTTGTCAGAGTGGTTGGTTAGTTAGTTTGTTGTTTAACGCCGCACTCAGCAATATTCCAGCTATATGGCAGCAGTGTGTAAATAATTGAGTCTGGACTACACAATCCAGTGATCAACAGCATGAGCATCAACCTGTGCAATCGGAATACAATGACATGTTTCAACCAAGTCAGCGAGCCTGACCACCGGATCCCGTTAGTCACCTTTTACGACATGCATGGGTTGCTGAAGACCAATTCTAACCCGGATCTTCACAGGTGTTATCAGTGAGTGGGAGAGATGGGTTTATGTTACACCAGATCAGGTCAATGTGTGAGAGAAGGTCAGGTCAATGGAATTTACTTCTGATAAAATCCATGTTAACAATTCTGACAAACTGATAATCAAAACCAGAGTGAATCTCAGATTCATATTCTTTAGCAATTGGTTCTAGCCTGTTTTGTTAATATGAATTGGCTAGAAGAATTTGAAACATATTTGTAGGTATTATGTTATGACTTCTGGTTCGTAGACTTTGGGTTCACTTCTATCCCTGCACAGTTCAACAGGTTTTATAGTTAAAAATGTACTATTGGTGTATTACTTGTAAATTAGTGACTATGACTGAATTATGCCAATGTCACCATGAATATTAACTCGCTCACTATCCCTGCAAATCTAAGCATAGTAAATCTTGGCACAATGGTGGATTGCAACTGCATAGAGAAATGCTACATTTAGACCACTGATATCTCAAATCTAAAATTGTACCTTCCAACAACATTAGTGTTTCAAGCCATGGATTATTATGAAACTGTTCTTGACATGTTCGGTTTTCTGAGGATATGGTCCATTCATAATTTGGACATTATTCAATATGTTTAATCATGATGGGTTCAGAACCCCAAGTTCCCTGACTTTCAACTGTCTAGATCATAAGCTAATGACAACTGTATATTCCAACAGGGACTTTTGGTGGAGACAGATTATTTTTTCTGTAGAGTTATTCTCTAAAAGCAGCCAAACCACATTTTTTCAGACCAATATCAAATCCTTTGATTACGGCAATTTTGTATTTCTAAAAACAGAAGCTTATTCATTTACAACTGTTTTTTAAAAAAAACATACCAATATCTAATGATCTGTCCCCAAAACACATTTACACATGTAATTCTTGTTTATGAAAATATCAAATAGCATCAGTACAAATTTGTTGACATGTTATTTCCAGTGTTGCATGCTCCCAGTAATACCTTTGCATCAGGAATAGACATCAAAACTTAAATGTGTTTATTACTCACCCGTTGAAGATATCACTGTTTAATAATTTTACAATGTTATTACAATTACACATTGTGTAATAACATCACGTGGTGCCATACGTATGACGTAAAACTGGTTTACAGTTATGATGTCACAATGCTAATACCTCTGTCACAATAGTATTAGACCTTGCTTGACTCGCAGAAAGTCGAGAGTCATCACACTCATTGAATTTGCTTGATATTATTTTGCTAATGTTGGGGGAGTAATAAATAAAGTACTAAACTACGTCCCGTGAAACTTGTGAATGGTATTGGTATCTAACTCGCTTTCACTCATTAGATACCAAACCATTCACTCATTTCATAAATATGGTATTACAGGGGGCATCGTTCAGTATTATCTAGGTATTGTGCGCAGCCATCCACTGCTCCTTTATTTAAAAGTGTGCACTATACACAACTGGACCTGTTAGAGTTGTTAACACTGATCCCTGCAACTCACGTGTAAAAGGAATGGCCTCATCTCTCCAAACATACTGTCCCTGTCATCCCAGGCACAGTAAAACCTCAGGACCTTTCTGTCAAGTTCCAGGAACTGTCGGGTCTTGTCGAACGAGCTCGGGGCCTGGTAGGTGCGCAGTGCCGCTGCTTGCTTCCTTCTTTCAATGTAGGGATCGGTTGGCATCTGAGAGGACTCATTCACTATCATACCCTCACTCTCCAGGAAGTTCTAAAGGATAACAGAAAGGCGAGGATTATTTTCTCTCCTCAACTGCATTGAAATTGAAACCTCATTAATTCAGAAACCATCTTCCAAGCAACAAATGCTGAGTATGCTCAAATTGTACAAAGGGACACCACTTGGTACCACTGGTCAGTTGTTTATCCAGACAGTTGTTGCTGCCAACAGTTAAAGGCTAACACTACCATCTAGATTAGCGGGGTTTATGTACAATATCTGTAATTCAGTATACAGCTGAAGCTGTAAGACCTGTAAATACTAATGAAAACCTATTGAAAAGTTACCTTAAATACACTCTAAAATATCTCTAAAACACACAGTGGAGAATTATGACTGTGGAGAGAAGGGAGGTAACACTACATCAACTTAAGCACCTTTTCCTCCCCAACTCTTTAAATCATCTACTTAATATTTTCACCAAGTGCCGAAAACATTGGAAGAGCTAGTTTTATAACTGATGGGCAGTGGTCAAAACTGTAAGCATTAGTTACTGTTACTTTTTCTCTATCATCATCTTAATAACAAATTATTATTGATGTTAAAACTATAGCTTTATACTAGACATAATGCTAACGCAAAGGAAACTTATTTTATACAAGGATGTTCCTGTCCCACATTTCCCTACTTTGTTACTAACCTTTGTGAAGCCATCACAAGTGACAACATGGAACACCTTGCCATAGAAAGTGATGTTCTGGCCCATGTTGATATCCTTCCAGTGCCAGTGATCCCCCTGGTCATTCTTCGGGAGACGCTGGCGCTTGATCAGCTTCCCTGTAAAATAAACATAACAATAATAAGAATCCACTTATATTGCACTGTATTCCATGCATAAGACACACATCATTACCCTTTCAATGGATCGGTGCGCACAAGGTACAGCATTATGAAACATCAATAAAAAAAATTCTGTAAAGAAACATGTGAAACCCTTTTTCATCAGAAACAGTTATTGTTTTACTTATTTGTTTTTCACTTTTATGCTGCACTCAGAAGTGTGCCTGTGATGTGACCTGTAAATATCAAATTCCAGATATTCTAATGATTAATATTATGAACATGGACCGGCACCTTTAGGATACACATCATCAAGCCAACAAGTCTGACCTCCAACATATCTTTTATGCCTCACACATGTAGCACGAACAAATTTTGTATATTTATTGTATGGTACATATAAAAAGTATAATTCAAGTTCAAAAACTGCTAGGTCTTCTTTTCACAATGTTAGCTATACTATGTTATTATATTGCTCAGCCTGCCCAAAACATTACATGTCACAACCCACTTACAAAGCATGCTTACTTCATGCACAGTCTCCCCAATAGCCTAAGCGCTTTCATTATTCAAGTCCCTTTGGCCAGCTTGGATTTTGTACTGGACACCTCATAAGGTATGTGGTCACTCCACATTCAGTCTTTGGAAAGCAAACATTTGTGTTTTGGGTACTGCAGGAAATTCTTTTGGGCTATTTTGGAGCATTGGATCATATTCCAAGACATGTTTTACTATTGGACGGCATATTATATCCAATAATTGCACATGCAAGTTTGATTTGAAGTAGCTTGTTAAGAACATGTATCAGATACAAATAATGGTACTGTGGATTCGTTAATTTTATTGAATTAAATTACCACGTAACTACCTTATATTCATTATAACTTATATTAGCATTGAATCAAAAGCCAATATTCATTGCAATAATGGTAGTACAGCTCATTTGTGAAATAAGAGGTAAAGTAACGTCACATGCAGGTGACGAATGAATGGATATAAGTATGGATGAAATGAATCAGGGTAAGCATAAATGGATGAATGAAAATATGGGTGAATGAATGAAAATATGGGTGAATGAATGAAAAAGGTCTTCAGTAGCATCATGCTCAGTTTCAGGCGTATTTATGGACATATGATAAAGGGTATTAGTGTTGGGCTCTGAATTTATTCTATTTAGGATGTCTGCTAAACCAAAATCTGAGAACAACTTTTGACCGACCAGTGTCATTGCAAACAAGTCGACATTATGAAAACCAGTCATAGTGACCTTGCGGCATCCCGCTGTTCTCCACATGAGGCTCGACCACTGCGATACTGTCATCCTCCAGATAGTAGTAGATATCCACAGGACGGACACGGTAGAACTCATCAGGTGATTCATTCACTGTCTGCTTGAAGTAGCCATTGAACCGCAACACCTGTAAAGTCATCCCAGGTTTAGCAAATATTCAAGTAAATGTATATGTATTCAGAAATTATTTATTATTATGAAGAGAAAAAAAATATATATTTTATTAAGAAAACAAAAACCATCAATAAAACTGAATTGTGGCAAAATATTTCAAAATGAATATTCAAACAGTGATTTTGCTAGAGATAAATGGTATTGTGACATTTTTATGATTTGTATCAGGTTATGACAGGACAGGGATAGATGCAGTCACATGTTCATCATAGAAAAGTGAAAACCTACAGGGAGTCAGGGACTAGCTGTTTTCTACAACAAATATACATTATTTTTCATAAACCACTAGACTGAACATGCTGATTTTGTATATGACATGCAGGGAGTCACTTACTTTGTACATAAATTTTAAGGGGGATCATTCACATTGTACATGCTTCTCCATAAAAATCATCATCATTATCCCCCAAGCCATAAATTATGAACCGCCCCTAGGGAATATTGCATTTACAAGATTGATAAAATGCAAATGATGAAGCCTAGGAGGAAACAGATGATGAAGGGAAAATGTGACAATTTATTCCATTCCTCTGTATGGACATATATTACTTTTTTTATATGCACTGGCTAGTGGTATGCTAGTAAAATGGAATATCGCCTACGTTTTTTTTAATGGTATATATGTTTGACCATGCCATAAAGTCCTAAGCTCTGGTGGCATTAGGTTTACAGTGTAGCTACACTGTATTTAAAACAATAGCTAGCAGGTCGTCATTTTAACCATATCTAGAAAAGATAGTCACCTTTTTATCCCATGCCACATGTCCGGGCACAAAATCTTCTGGAGGTGCTTGCTTTGCTTGACCATAGGTGAGAGTGGGGTTGAAGTTGGCCAGTTCATCCAGCTCTGCCTCATTCAGCTGATTGTGCAAAATAGTCTCACCACCAATCCCAACTTCTGGACGCTTCTGGATGGCGTAGCCATTCTTGTATCCCAGTGAGTGTGGTCTGTGATACTTGCCCCTCTGTGAAAGAAAATAGTTATCCTGTAATATATCCTCAGTAGTTAAAAGAATACATATAAAGGTATTGATTACATTGCAGCAAGAATGCTCTGTTGGACAATTGCATGTTGTTGAACAGAAGTATAGATTCCCTTGTATTTTACAGACTCCTATGTTTTTGTAATGTCAGGAATTACATGTTGCTGGTTTTTTATTTTTCATTTTCCAGTTGATTGACTATTTGTTTTATGACAGAGATATATAAGAGAGATCTTTTGGGAACTAAGGCCAGTTGTGTTCAATTAATAAGCCTGAATTTCCAAACCCATCACAATAAAGTGCCGAGAAGAGGAAAAGTATAATTTAATTGACCTCGAAGTACAAAATGATTTCAACTACCTCCCGTTAAACAAATTCCCGACTGGATTACTTGGCTCTCTGTCCTAATCTATCTAGCTGTTGTGCAAGGAGAATATGGTGGCAGGAGACCAGTCTATGCGCTGGATAAAATTCCCAATTGGAATTCCATTGGTTATTAACTTATCAAGTGAGGATATCAGAATACATGTTTTTCCAAGTTCTTAATAATGTTTGGGGTTAGAATTTTGATGACGTGACTGTTAATCTACTGACTGATCAAAATGGCTTATCTCTGGACACTTCATTTCCAGTTTTAACCGACATGGATGGTCCTCTGGACAAGCCTTTTCGGTCATATGCAAAGTCAAAACCGGATTAACCTAAAAAAACCCATAGTTTCAATATTCTTGTGTAATGCAAGTTCCATTGACTGACACACAATAGCAAAACTATCTTGTCACATTGTCATGATTTAGCAAGGCAAGTTGAAAATAAGTTTGGGCACAGAGGATTTTTTTACAGTTTACTCGCCCTTGTGCAAGAAGGAAATTTTGTATGTATGACTCCTTGCTATTTAACAGCAAATTATGACATGAATAGGAAACAAAAGAGTCATGGAAACTCATCATTTTCTGTATAAATATCTTGGAAACATGCATGATAATTGACAAGGAAATAATTGGCACTAGGCCTATACTTCATGCCAAACTGACCCAAACCTATGGTATCGTACAGGCCAGGAGAAATTTGCCATTTTGGATAATGTCTTTTGCTGTATGTTGGCATTATATTGACTAATGGGTGAAATCTGTTAGTCTCTATGTCTATAATGGACTAAATAAATACATACATTGGTGTATAGGTGTGGTCTTTATTGTCCTGAGATGTAGGACAGGTGCAGACAGTGTATGAATAATAGATTGGAAAATGGTAGAAACGCTAAAGCAGGCATAACGTTGGCCTACACGCCTAACCTCGTACTGGAGATAGCACTGGCCTGGCAAAATGGAGCGAACCAAATACAAGACAGAAACAAGAAACTGCTGTCGATTTCAAAATCCGGTATCCAAATAGTAATAGTTCATTCTACCTGTCAAATTCAGAACAACATGTGTCAGGGTGAATCTGACCAAGTTTATCATTTCTTATCAATAGCAACAAGGCCCAGACGAGAGGCCGCCAGAATAAATTAAACAATCGTGGTTGTAAAGGTGCACTAAAGTGTTACTTACAGTTGGGTCATTAAAGGAGTTTCCGGGAAGAAATGGTAAGCCTTCCATCTTCAAATTACTGCCTTCGAACTGGCAGAGGCACACACTAAGTTCTGAGCGTGTTTGGTTGTTGATATTCTAGGCCTGCGTCCTTGTTGCCCGGTGTTGCTAGGGTACCGAGTCTCGTTTACAATCTCGCGTGATTTGGCATGACGATTTTCCTGACTTACGCGCTGGAGAGCAGAAATACTATTTGATTACAACCCTTTCTTCATCTAACAACCCCCTAACAGCCTCATGTGAAAACTTTAAATCCAGGTTAATTAACAGCCATTATAAATGTTATATCAAATAATATATCCTCTCAGGCCTCTACAGTAAACAAGTACTGAAAACAAAACCAGAATTCTACGACGGAGATCAATTTCATGTGGATATCACAAGGCAACAGTAAAAGAATGACATCAATGTTCATATGCGTGGTTATTTCTAGTTTTTTTTAGGAAGATGATCATTCTTCATCATTTAATAACTGAATTACACACTCAATGATACAATGAAGTCAGTTATCACTTGATTCACAAATATTTCTAAAACAAAACATTTGTGAAAAGTGAAAAAATTGTAACAATAAAGTTGATATTAAATTTCGGTTTACATTAGAATTGCCTAAATTCGATCAATGGAATAAATATAACTTCCAACACATTAATGTGAGTACTGAAAATTGTATTTCACATGTCATGCCAAAAAAAAACTCTGAATTAATCTAAATGGTCTCAATGAATGAAGGAACAACAATTACCTCTGAAACGTCGTAAAAAGAATTTAAAAGTTGTTATCCATAAAACGTGTCATGTACTCGTGTTCGTCCAACTTCTAAATGCCTTTCAAAAAAGTTCAAAACGTTGAATGTCTAATAGTTAGCACAACCCAATTAGCCGTACTGTATTATTTAACTGGAATTGGTCCAGTAGGCGTGAAAAGAGATTCGGATTAATTAAGATCCTGCTATCAAACGTTTAGAAATTATACCACTCCTCATTTGGGGAAATATTTTGTAACTCTTGTTATTATGTGCTCGCTGTATGTATAGAGGGGGAAGAGAATAGGCAACTATAACAATATTGAACAAACTTTATGGATAACAACTTCTTTATTTCGTGAGTGCGACGTTTCGATACAGATTCTTGTACCGTTGTCAAGGATTTTTGACAACGGCACAAGAATCTGTATCGAAACGTCGCACTAACGAGATAAAGAAGTTGTTATCCATAAAGTTTTTTCAATATTGTATCCCACAACTTCTAAAATGCCACTCAAACCAACAAGAGCTTTATATTTCTCAGACTTGAAGTAAAATGCACTATAATGAAATTAACCCCCCCCCAAAAAAAAAAAAAATACTAAAATTGTGGTTATCAAAAACATGACAGGAAAACGTTCGCTGTTTGCCCGCAATGGGGTACGAAACCTTAGTACATAAATACAAGGATATAGAATTAATGGAGGCATTCAAACATTAAAATTTAAAGGATACGGGTTTGACGATGGAAGACGTATTCGTGTGTGAAGTTTTACATAAATGTCATGTTTCAAGATAAATCTTGAATTTTCGAGAAAACTGACAAACTGGCGACTCAGAATTTATAACAACCATTGCTTGAGGCAACATATTTAAAAGTCTAAACTATATGCTGTAGCCATGTATGTATAGAATCCTTCAAATAACATTAATTACCACGCGGTAATCCTCAGAATAAAGTGCTAATCGTTAAGCCCAATTTCTATTCTGTTGTCGTGCATTTATTGACAATATATCTTAATGAGCTTAGCAATTATATCATTCATCAATGTCCCTATACTACCCATCAAAAGTTTAGAACAGTTTACTGAAGTAAGTGGCTACTTACTGTTCTAAACTAGATATTCCATACTGTTTAAAGGTACTGTTTTCACACGAACTGACGTATTGTAAAACAAATTCGTAGCGTTGAAAAGATTATTGTCACGAGTTCAGTAAATGGTGAAAGTCGATGAAAATTGGCGAATTCTTAAACTTTAAACCAACACGCAGCTGTTCACATGCACGATATTTGCACCTGCTTGTCTGCGATTTGATGCTTGATCCTCGTGAAATTCATCTGCATAAGGTTTGCACTTGGTTCCCCCAAGCTAGTGGATAAATTCTTCTTCGATGTAGCCATCTAGATATACATAAGATATAGTGAGTGTATAAGTGAGTCTAAACCTTTGACGGGTAGTATATATTTTTCACGACTGCCATGTGACAAACGCCACTGTCAGCCAACCTTGCTCATAACTGGTGTTAGTGAAGACTGTTACAGTTAAAATATGTGGTTTCACTGATTATTGGGGTTTAAAACACAACATAGACACACCCGATACCAAGTGACGCTTGATCTTGCGTGTTGAGACTGATGTTCGTATCTTTATCTCGACACATTGGGTATATACCTCGACATACTGGGTGTCGGTTTCCACAACATTTATGTCTGATATTATGAGACAGCAGATGTACTTTATTTACCCATGGCACAATGTAGTGTCTACCTGTTATAGGAAGGACCATTGATAATTTAACAATTACAGTGTACCCTGGTTATAATGCCACCCTGGATATAATGCCATGTTTTTGCCAGAACGGATTTCCTGCCTTTATAATACCCTGGTTATAATGTACTCTCTAAATTGCCTCAAACGACAGCATCAGATAATGTCGGGACGAGCTATGACCTATATTCCTCATCCTACATTTAGAAAACGCCAAAATATCTGATTAATGTAACAAATTGTGTGTAAACATTAAGTATTTGTACTAGGAATGTTTTTCCTGTTGTCAGAGGTTGCTTGTTCTGTGTGATCCATAATGTTATTTGTTAGGAAAGTAGTCTTCGACAAATTTGTCTCTTCGGAAAGTAATGTGATGGAATGCTGTGCTTGAAAATGACACTTGTAGAGCGTAATTTGAGTCGTTGGGGCCGCATAATTATGGTAGACTGAATACAGAAAAAATGACAGAGGTACTGCAGTTATTTTAAGCCTAGGCACCGAAATATAGACATATATTCCTGCACATTACCGTCTGTGTGACAGATCTATCGGCCACGAGTCGAGTTTGACAGTTCATAAATAGTGCATTTCCTCTAACTGTCGATGACTTTCAGGATATTGCTGTGTTACCCCGGCTGTAAAAAACCTACTGCCAAATGTATGAAAATGTAATGTATGATTGAACCAGGGAGAGATCTGCAGTTGTCTATTCACCTTCCACACTATTCACAGTCTTGATGGGAGTGATATTTAAAACAAACACATTCAAAGGTGGCTGTGGTTTGTCATGTAATTTGGTATGTTCTTCACTTGACACAGCCGTGGGACATATGTATACATCATTTAACATTGTCTTCTGGCGTCCATGTAGTTCAGCCGGCTAAACGTCGTGTTCCTACCAAGGTATACATATGTTATTGCTGGCTGAACTAGCGTCCATGTTACACCAGTGCAGCATGAATATTACCATTTTTTCTTTATATTTAACTTATCAATGTTAAGAATATTCACCAAATGTTATGTCAGATTTCTGGAGAATTCAGTTACAAACATGTCACAGTACCCTATTTTGTGGAGCAAAACAATCATCTGCACCATCATCCTAGAAACAGGGTCACTGGGGTCATGATGTTGTGCATAAGCTCTTCTATTATGCCTGTCATTGAATATGCGTAGTGATGCTGAGAGTGGTCACATTGTACATAATCAAAGCGTGGATCACTTTAGGATTTCCTCACCCATCTAGTTGATGCCTTGTGATAAAAACTATGCTAGTGTTCAAAGCCTCATAGCCAGACAAAAAAATTAGATGTAAATCTGCTACCACAAGTCCTTAGAATTTGACAAAATGTCTTGAAAATCCTAGAATTCATCAGATGTTGTTAGATCAGGTGCCAAATAAATAAATGAACATTTTTAAATACTGGTGGGTGGTCTTGAATATTGATCACATTTCTTAGCATTATATAGGTCATTACTTTAGTGAATTTTGTTGTGTTTCAACTATGATTATGGATAATGATGTTATGCACTTCAACTTCAAACTGCTTCCTTTATAGGTTAAGTGTGGAATTGTAACCTTACATGATGGGCGAGGCAAGGCTCAACCAATCAGATTACAGTTGATGACAGAAACTCTGGTCATACAGAAAGAGGAATGGGTGACGGCACCACTGGAGGAGGAAGATGAGGTGTTCCTCAATATGGTTAGTGCAGTCTGTTGATAAGAAATAACAATAAAGTTCACACATATTTATTCACTCTTTAGCTCACCAGAAACTTTAATATTCATCAGCCTTCCAGATTCATGCAAGTCCATGAGCCTGAGCTTACTCAATTGTACCGAAGAAAAGCAAACTTACAATGATGGTCAGTAGCATTTTAGGGCTGTTATTCTGAACCAGTTCTCAGTACCTCAATTTTGCTGCAACAAGAGTGAGTGACAGAGCTCCAGATAAGATTTAGCTAATGTGGRTACTGTACCCACTGTATATTTTTGGAGTGGGTATTATGAATGTTGAGTTGGTATTTCATTTACCGTTACCCACTGCTTTCAAATATGTACGTATTTCAGTCATTTTGCACACCTAAGTATTGTGTCATTGAGTAAGTTTACTAAGCAG
>VKKT01007267.1:35487-47548 GCA_008038995.1 Haliotis laevigata | reverse complement strand
TGATAAGCGTATCACATTTACCATCAGGTTATATATATTTTATATTCCGTGATGATAACACCCCGTGCCGAAATATATCTACAACTTATGATGTATATGAACAAAATGACACCTGGTGTTACGAAGAGAACAATATGAAAATGTCAGAGAAGTATGCATGAATGAACAGATATAGAAATTCATAAAGCGTTATGCGGTAAAAAGGTATGAACAACCACCGGCTGTTCGTCATGAGTCATAACAGTTTGTCTGAAATATGTTGTTGAAGCCTTAGGTAATCATGGACCTGACCACCCTCCTGACCCTTGGGTTTAACGAAAGGTCAAAGACAAGGATAAGATTTCGAATCTCAGTCGCTGGTACAAAACAATAATGCTAATTTAGCAAGTGCCTGAGGCTGTTTCTGGATAAAGGGATGACCAGCTTAATGAATAAATACAGTTAATTGTAACTTCATTACCTTTAAAACATGAAAGGATTCACAGTTTAATGATGATTAAAAAGACGTATAATTCTAATTCGCAAAGACGAAACGATGCCCTTTGATGATTAGAGATGAAGAATTTAAAATATTCAATTTGCAGATAGTGTGGCCATTTCACTCAATACAAATCACTGATCAGAGATAATTCAATCCAAGCATATTAAGAGGGACAATCCATACATAAGATGTCAGACACTAAGGCGCTTACTGTTGATCCTTCTCTTCCAACTTCACTGTTCAAATTATCACATGACGCCGTTTCTATCAAATCAAATTACAATGAATTCAGAAACACCAGTTTCACACATGTATGGTTCGCTGAAATTCGAATATGTTCGCATGTGTAAGATTGAATATGTGAGTTGGAATCCATGTCATTAGTTTACTCCTACAATCAATCGGCTAATATTTCTGTTTCCGCGCTCAGTTGAGTTAAACGCCACTTGGAACAGCATTCCAGTTATATTACTTCCTGACAGCTTAATGCAGGGGGTGAAGCCTGAAGTGACACAGGTCTTTGACGTTTACCTGTGGGGGTGAACCTGCGATGATAAGTATGGTGCTGGCAAGCAGAAAACATAATCGGACAGAACCGGGATTGAATCCACAATCATAGGCGTCTGGTATGTTTGGAGTGACAGCAACTCTGGACAGCGGGTTGCGGCGCCTGGGACGCCTGGGACGCCTGGGATCCCCTTAACGTCTGCTATAAGGATCCATTGATGCAACAGATAAGACTAACCTAATACCTAATAAGATTCCTCCATGTGACAGAGTGTAAACTTCAAGGCTGGAGAGTAATCTGTCTCGACCAGATATCCCAATATAGCGTAAACAGCAAGATTTTCTGAATGGATCACAGAAAATCATTGATGACATCAGTTCTTGACGAGGGCAAAGATCAGACGTCTGAAACCAGTTCGTTTTTTATGGAAGCAGTCGGTAGTTTTCTATGACGACAGCGTGTAAATGATTGACTCTGGACCAGAAAATCCAGTGACAGGTACCATCAGCACCAATCCAAGCCGTAGGGTTTCGATGACATGCAATCAAACAAGTTTGATCATCCGAGTCATCCAGCTTGTTCGGACTATCATATTCTAACCAAGAGACATATTCAGACCTGAAACATCAACCCGATAGGCGCATTTGAAATACATAATAAAACCAGTGATCCATCAGTAAAGTTTGTGTCTGTTAATACGAGGTTATGAACTTTATAGCAATTTAAGTAAAAGAGCAAGTGTCATCTGCGGGTGTATTTGGTTCAACACAACTTTCATCGCCACTTCATTTACATATATAAATCACGACGTTTCCGCTTGATATTGAAGGAAACCCCACGTGAAGCTGGACGAAGAAGTTCATCACCTTGCTAAAACGCTCCAAGATGGTGCTGGCAAACCGAGAATCGCAAACCATTTCGGGGTTAGAAACTACTATCCGGACGGGCACAGAAGCGGTACAGAGAAATCGGGCGCCTAAGACAATTGTGCCACTTTTTCTGGCAACAAGAAAGATTCGCAAAGCGATCTTTGCGCTACGACATTCGTAACAGTTTTTAACGCATACGACATACGATAGTCGTAGCAGTAACATCGCTTTGTGCAAGTGGGCCCCGATCTTTGTCAAATCTGATTGTGAGTTTGCTTGTTCCAAATATGAAATCTGTGAACAGGTTTTTAGGAGTCCAGCTAAATGACTGTGTGTCTTGCGGGGAATCTATTGGAATCTGATCTGGTAGTATTGGCACGACTCCTCGCGTTGAAGAATATATGTCCCTAGCTTCAGATAAAGTCTACTGCATTGCAAGAAATCAAATTTTTAATGAATGAAATAAACAGAAAAAAAAGAGAAATGAATATAAATCACTAGCCAATATGATAATAAATGCGTTATACTTGATTCCGGAAGGAACTCCAGATTGTAATATTATCAGGTATATCTTGGTCAAGTCTTCCAGCTGAATTATACAAGGGTAATCTTTCTGTAATGGGGAATAGGATGGCATCCATGTGTTCCATAGACAGGAAGTGTAATTAAGGGGTATGGTGATTTAGCAGGATGACCACCAGAGTGGCCTATTGATTCTGGGTCCTACTACCCCTGCGAAAGATGGTGACCGCCTTGAGCCCCGGATTCTTGAGCAGAGGGCAAATCTTGAGTGGGTCCAGGAGCTCAAGGTCCGTTGCCTGAATAATGGCATTTCTGCCTGTCCTAGAGGCATATCAATTAAGCTAATAGTCATTAACCGTTACGTTGATGTACAGTGCAACCTTCCTAAATTGGTCGTTTAGAAGACCGGTTTGGATGTATAAATGTTTGGGGTAATAGGATATAACAAAATTATAAGACACGTATGAAAACAATATTTTATCGCTGTTGATCAGGCCGTCTTTGTATGCTGACACTGACATGGGTTTTCAACGACATGACTCAAACATGACTTGTCCACTTTAAACTGTTATACGTGTCAGTGCTTAGACATGAATTTATCTCTTTAAATACTGGGGCTGGTGGGGAAGCCTAGTGGTGAAAGCGTTCATCACGCCGAAAACCCCGGATCGATTCCCCACATGGGTACAATGTGTCAATTTCTGATGTCCCCCGCCGTGATATTGCTGGAATATTGCTGAAAGCGCCGTAAAATCAAAGTCACTCACTCACTCAAGAAAGTTTTGAAACTTAACCAAGAGCGCAACTTAAGCTTGTAATATTTTGTGCTTTTGTGAAATGCCTTGGACGACTTCCAAAAACTTGACCGATCTGTAAAGGGTTGAGCTGTTAAATCTTGTAGGTCGTGCTAATCACGATACGTTTTAGAGGTCTTCAACCCTAAATGCATTTTATGTAAGTCATGACATTATTCAGAGCATGAGACATTTAAACGACGTATCAAGCATCATTCGGTTTACACTGACGTCCGTTGAATTCTTGCGCGTTTAACTGCATTGGGTGGTCATGCTCGCTTAGTCGGTTTGATACATGTGATCGTATCACATTTGCGTTACGATGAATACTCATGATATCAATCACTGGTTTGACGGGTTTGAGTATGATATCGGTCATATGACGAGTAATGCTGAGTGCGGCGTTAAACAACTAACAATTAAATATATCAATAGGGACAAGGAAGCGGTTCAGGAAGCCTTTCAAAAAATTCTGGCAGGAAAGACAATAAATTATTAGTTATTCCTCGAATCTGTTTGTTTACTTTCCTAATGTCATCTACCAAGATTCATCAAAGTGAGGTCACTGTCTCTTAGTAGGACTGTCTTATGACAACCTTACAGTAAGGGAGATATAAATATGCTGCTTCTGCCTGAGGTTTACCGAGGCCTAAATAATAGCTTTTAAAGCAACACTCAACACTGAGTCATCTGACGTGCATGTGGCATCAGAGGGCGAGAAACATTTTACGGTCGGGATGTTTTTTCACAACTTACAGTTAAGCTGAAGCGACGGCCCACACTTTTAGAAAGTCGTCATGTCCACTTTACTGAGGAAGATCTATTTCTGGGGATTGTTTAGTGTCGGATCTGGGTTCACATGAAAGTCCAGCTCATGAACATCCCTTCATCCCGCTAATAACACTAGGCACACATTTATCATCAAGGTTCAGAGGGTACAAATATTTATTGTCCGTGAAATATACTCTGTGGTAATTACATCGATCCGTCTTGTGGTGCGTCTGTCGGCATACGATGTGGCAAGTCAAGGTGCGAACAGGGGCGGTGGTGACGGGCAAGTGTAGTACTTGAAAAGGTTTCATTAGGCGACTTTTGGACTATCTAAGGGCAGGGGTTACACAGAGAAAGATAGAACAAACTGTCGGCTTATCTGATGGTACCGGTAGCTGAAATAATATAAAGTATCCATTCAAAATCTCACGACCCCGTCTCAGACCAAATGGTTGGTTCTTTGTGGAATCATTTCGGAATACGAAGACATACAACACAGCCTGCTTAACCGTCATAGCTTGTCGCAAATGAATAATCACATATTGGTCCATATGTTAATGTCTGAGAAAGTTTAGAGATCGGCTTAGGAGGAAAACTACAAACGACACAGATCGTGGTATGCTCACGGCTATAATTCAGTGTCACTGATGATGATATGGACAGGTTGATAAATATGGGGGCGAATCTTGGATTCGAACTCGTGATCAGCAGATCACGTTATGACTAAGGGGCGTCACTCTGGACAACAAACTACTGGGTCTTAGACTCATGACCCACCCATGTGTACATTTTCAGAAGTAATATGGCTTGTGAGTGAGAAGGCAGTTTTCAACCGTCAGACCACATTGGTTATAATGACTTTGACATTAGGCAGCATTAATGTCTGTGTTTATATCCAGTATCTCCATATGAAAACTATGTTTGTTTAAAGTGTACTGGAAAGTATCATTTGGCTAAATATTGAAATCGTATAGACATAATTACTTTGAGATGAACTCGAGTCTGATGAAATGAAAATACATAACGAAATCTGACAATCGTAAATGTTAATGAGACACTTCAGATAATACCGTCATTTTGAAACAAGGAAAGCTGAACGCGTTAAGAGTAATAATGAAATGAATGAAAAATTTACTTTTCGCCTGTCATTTTAGGGCTGCAATCCTTTGATACTGGATATATATCGGTATATGAAGTGTAATGGAAACATTCCAAGACATTTCATATCAATATATCCTAATATTCTAAAGTTTCGGACATCGAAGAGCAAAGTTCATCTTCAGTTATTAGTAATGCTAAAGCAGAGCAGCAAATGAGTGCAATGTATGACTGTCCATGTTCACACTGTTCAACCAACATGAGTGAGTGAGTTGAGTTCAAAGCCGCTTTAAATATTATTCGATGAATATCTCAGCTAATTGTCAGTTTGTTGTATAACGACGGACTCAGTTTGCCGGTTATATGACGTCAGTCTCTAAATAATCGAGTCTGGACCAGACAATCCATGACTGACATCATTAGTACTGATATCCGCAGCTTGGATCCGATGACGTGCATCAATCAAGTGAAAAAACATGGTCACCCGATCCAAACTTGGCCGTGTTGGTCGCTGCTGAAATTGCTTTGTATGCATTGTACAGACATTATCAATGTACGAATGAATTCTATCCCCATGCGTGCATCTACGTTTTTCCCCACGTCTAAGAAGACGTAATGTGGCGTAATAAAGTATTGACTAGTTCTTGCATTCTTATCCATCATAACAACATGATCAAATATGTGTATTCATATGTGTAAATGCTTCTTTTACCAGAAATGGTAAAGGGTCCAATCGAAAACACATAGACAAATTCACAGACCTACGCAGACGACGAATAGTAGTGGAACAGCGCTACCATCCTTTAATACAGTCAATATGTTGATGTGAATTTATTATCAGACTACGTTGTTTTTGCATTTTAATAATTATATTTTACTTCTGTACAATGGAGTTTAAACACTATCAAATTGACACTTTGAAGAATAACATGTTGTTGTACATTTAGTTGAGATGCTCGGTGTTTGAATTCACTGTAGCTTGCACTATCTCTACACATTCTACACATTCAGAGACATTTCGCAGATTAGTTAATCATGTCATTGCATGATGCATTGCAATTACATCCCCATGCCAGTACCCATCTACAGTAAATTGGGCTCAGAGAGGTTCATCTGATAACAAATACAAAATGTAACATAAAAACATATTTCTGTTCATTTGGCAATGTGGAAATGACCCAGCAGGTGTGAGATTGCCATGTTTCTTATGATGAAGACTTTAGATAACACGGACTTTAATCGAAACTTTAATGGTTTGCTGTAGAAGAAATGTAAGCAGGGCGTCTCTCTCGGTTGTTGTATTGAAAAATCTAATATTGGTCACAGCAAATCATTAAGGTGAGGATTGTTCCGTTGAGCACTAAACGAGAAAGAGGCTAAGGAAATTAGACTGAGGTTTCTTTAAGAGGCTGGGGCAATATTCCTGGCAGTAGGTGGCACTGTGGTCTTTTATCACTTAAATTAAGAACACTTGCCTTGACGAAGGAAACAAATGACTCACTCCGCACTATGGATTTGGACAGAAGAGCCAGATCAATATACATTATTGCCCAAATTCTCAGACGAGTATGCTCTTGTAAGACCCCTCGAGGGGCCGTTTGGGCCTTTGTTATGTTTTATGGTGCTGCTTAACTTTATTGGGTGTTAGGCCGAACAAAGGTTGTGCGTTTGCGCTAGTTAAAGTGACGATCAGATCCTGAGATAGTGACACTTTGTCACTTCTTCATAGCTAATACCTGAGAGTGGTTATTTCCTCCAGCATGGGGAAATATAAAATCAGTTCGTAACGTGAGTAGTTCACAAAAATAACTATTTAGTGTGTATTTTGTGTTATGAAAAAAACTAAGTATGTTATAAGATGAACACATATTGCTGTTTGAAGCGTTGTGTCTGCTTTATGCGGCGTCGTTGGGAATCTGTTTACGAGGGAATGTTTTTATATTTCAGGAAATCGATGCAAGTATAGACGTCATGGAGAGTTTATTTACGATTTCTATTTTAATGTAAGTAAACTGTTTTCCATTTTTTTCAATATTTATGTTCATTATTTACATAGAGTGATGAAAGTCGAATTTTCTGACGAAAAGAGCATCTTTATCATAATGATAATGATTCTTCTTACAAAACACCGAGCTGTACCAAACAAGACGTTCGTGAAAATATTTACATATTTCCATTAAAAATAACTACTAAAATGATATGAAGGCAAATCGAATCGCATGAGCACAGGTGCAGACAAACCACGCAACAAAATCAGCTCGAATCGGGACTTGATCCCACGATCATAGGATTCTGGCTCACTTAAGGGACGTAACTCTCCACAGCGAATTGCAATGCGTTAGTCTACTGGGAAATGCATACCCCTAGCAATGTAATTATACGTATTTACATGAAAATTTACAGTTATTAAGACAAGAAAATATAGTCACCCATTATCAGACGTGTAAATTTATGTTGCTGGGTGTCAGACAAATTACCTACATTTCTCGTATGTGCTTGAAGACTGAAGGTGACGGTGTCCACCGCCTGGAACTATGGGGGAGGTATGAACATGACGACACTGCTCGACAGTCTGCTGGATGATTATGACAGACGACTGAGACCGGGCTTCGGAGGTGAGCATATGGCATCAGTCTAAACACCAGGGAGCTAAACTAATTAGCAGTTATTGTTTTCAAGCATTGGATAATAACCTAGCTTTGTGTGTTAGGTTTCTATGGAAGGGGACAGTTTAACGTGGAGAAATATTTTTGTTTAAGAAGCTGAAACATTCATTGCGTGAGCACTGTGTAGTGGTCAGCGGCTTTTTTCCTACTGCCCAGTTCTCACCTGCTCATCAAAGTCAGTAATGGACGATACATTTCATTTGAATGATTAATATTATATTTTATAAATTATGATAAAATGCATCTGAGAGGTTGGGAGGTCAGACTGGTAAGGCTCATTATCAGCGCTGGTACCCTTGCTCTGTGTACCCGCAACCCAGACAGTGACTTTTCTCAGATAGGGTTGCCTAGTTGAATCCACTGAGAACTTTCCGGACAATAGGGAGACTCCCCAACACTGCAGCTTTCTGCATTATCCAGAGTGTCAGAAGGGCTGTGTTTCCGGTGGGGAACCTGTGTACACTCCTGATCTGGCACGGGTTAGAATTTGTCTAAAGCAACCCATGCTTGTCGTAAGAGGCGACTGACGGGATCGGGTGGTCAGGCTCGCTGACTTGATACATGTCATCGTATTCCCAATTACGTAGATTATTGCTCAGTTGTTGATCACTGGATTGTCTGGCCCAGACTCGATTATTTACAGACCGCCGCCACATCGCTGGAATATTGTTGAGTGCGGCGTTAAACAACAACAAACAAACAAACCAACCTGACCAGCGTAACATAAATAACTTCACTTACCCTACCAAAAAGGACAAAATCGTTTTGTTGGCAGGACTTCTTTCACTCTGTATATGGGTCCAAAGAGGTTGAAAAGCATGATTTACCATGACGCCCTGGACACCGTCAGGGTCGTACCTTGGGGAAGATGGAAGAGGTTAATAGAAACATGTCCTCTTGCCGCTTAAGATATACTGTTTGTGTGCGTTTAACTCAGTCTGCTTTCGGGATTATGATACAAGTGACACCAGAAATGAGCTTCACGCATTTGGGGAATCGAACCCGGATGCTGGGGGTGAGGCGCAAATTCTTAAGTGAACCACTAGACTACAGCACAGCCCCAGACTTCCACGAAACAGATAACGAGGCATCGTGGTCGATGGTAGGATGAATTCCACCATGACGGTAATACTGATATATTACCATGCCATGCTATGGCCATTCAACAACATGTTCCGTTAACTCTTCATAATTTAAATTTCCTTTCGGGTGAAGAAAGGCATCTGTCGACAATTTAATTAACTGAAATAAAGCCGAAATTTGATTCTTAAGGAAACACCCCTGGAGTATTGCAAACTTAATATTTGTCCCCTGAGGGGACGTTTACCTCACAAGCAAAATGCGGACTATTTGTCAGGGGCCCCGAAACGACATTGATTGATATTGTCTCAACTCGTGCTCGCCCTCCTTGCAACGAAATAATGATTTATGTTCCCAGAGTTTAACACCGAATAATAGTTTGACAAATTCAGCGCTAACAGCCTTCATTCATTCGACGAACCTACTGTTCTTAAAGCCTCTCTCTTGCATTAAGTGTTCGAGTCCAATTTATCTTGCAGGTCCTCCTCTCGTCGTAAAGACAGACATGCTGGTTCGATCCATGGGTCCGATGTCAGAGAAGGATATGGTAAGTGGAGCGACAGGCTGTAAAACAAATTAGTATCCGTCGACACCAAGCTTCTGGCCATCCCAAGCAGTTGCTGGTCATACTCCTAAAGCATTATGTTCCTAAATGAAACATCCTCATCAAACCAGGCGGAGATCCTCTGAACGTGGTATACAAGGACATGCTTATTGGCTTTACTCTATGGTTGTTTTTCAATTCATTTGCCTGGACTGTAATCTTGGACATAACGCCCCTTATCCCTTATATCACACCTTGGGATGAGGAACATTTAGAGAGCGTTTACGGTGGACTTCAAGACTATACCTTCTTTCTATAGCTGGTTGTGGACAAAGGAGTTTACAACCTAATGTGGTTGATGTGTGATATTAGTTATTTTCTCTTGTCTGAGGTTCCCACTAAAACAGGCCTGGACATTGTTATGGCATCATTGGCTCTCAAAGTGTCTCACAGTATCGAAGAAACAAATTCAATAGAAAAGTTACACAATCAATAATCAGATACTCCAGTTTTTCTGGCTATTTCTATATATATTTGATTTGATCATGTTTCTTATTTGCTTTCCAAAGCTATACATCAGGCCTCAGAAAGTCAGCTATGGCTCGTACATGTAATTCAATTTAACAGTACTGTCTCTTTGTCTGTTAAAAATGCTTAAATCATATTCATACCACTGCGTATGTACCAGACCTTGAATTAACCTGAAGAATCATAAGTTTACCTCTTGGCAAACGATTATTTTGTTCAACTGCCTTTATATTAACCTTATGTGCTACTAATGTTTCATCAGCCGTAGAATTAATAGTCTTTAGGGCATCTCAAGAGGAATAATGTAAGTCTTGGTCGTCTCGGTGTTTCTTGCTCATCTATCAACGTTATGATATACAGTACAATTATAAAGTAATAGCCAGCATGTATCACAGTGTACTCAATGCCTGTGTCTGAACGAGGACTATACATAAATGTAGCTATTAGCCAGCCGATGTATTTCCACTGACAGTTTAATCTAGATGTGTTTAAGGAAGGCACTTTTTAACTCCAATCTATCTTCGCGGCCCGCGGAACATGGCATCACAGGGTCCAACAAATACATTCAGGGCGGTTAATTTTCTAGCTTTTGCGAGAGCTATCTGACTTTAATTAAACTAGATTGGCATTGGAGATTGCAAAAAATCCCCCCGCATCAGATTAAGTGTCATTCGGTATGTTTTTATGCTGGTGTCCGGACATATGTCGAACGGAATAAGTAGGGAGTGCAATAAAAGAGATGAAAAATTGATAGTTGTTGTTATCGACCGAACCTTTGGTTGATTGAATAAGAGACAATGTACATACATCGCCCCTGTAAGGATTGAAGCTTCGTTTTTTCATGGATTATTTTGTTCAATCAGGTCAAAAAATATTAACACTTGTAAAACTGACATCTTGAACATATGGAAATAAACCAGCAAAACCTCGAAGAAATTTAAAACATGTTTGAGTCTCTTCAAATTCTTTTCCGGGTGTAGTTTGTTCAAGAAAAAATGTACTTATCCTCTTATATAACAAGCCCCAGTTTATCATGATTATTCCAATTGGACCCCGCTTGCTGATATTGAACCGTCCAATCCTTGTTGTATCTCTTTATGCAAATCAGAGATAGGGTACCATCAAATACCACCAGATTCTGTTCACTTCTTTCGGTGTGACAAAGACGAGGCGGTCGAAATTATAAGTATTTATTAGGATTATTGATATGAAGTACATAAAAACAATTCCAAACAGGCCATCATCGTCTAAATGAATGGTAGAGACTGTTTCCAAACTAACACAGACGTGTAGTGATTGAGCGGTTTGGATATACATAAACATTGGTTTGTGGCTAAAATTGTCCTGATTTCCATGAAGTGGTAATTAACGACCACTCTTTGTGTTCTTTCCTATATGGCTAGCACTATAAAACCAGCTTCAGTCTGGGTAAGTACAAGCAGCCGCACATACACATACACACGCATGCGCGTCGTCATATGAGCGAGAAATTCTCAAGCACGATGTTAAACCCAATTTCACGTCACCTCACCTCTTTCCTATAAGACAAAGCTGACCTACGGTAGTGTAACGTAAATACTTATGGCGGCGTTCAACACAACTCACTCATACACTCAAAGGAGTTTTAACAGTACATATTCAGTTAATCCTTGAAAGCAACAGTTACAAGCGCTTTCGGTAGTAGTTCGTATATGGACAACCCGCTCGTTGTATACGAGACGGCTTTACGCATGACGTTGGCATACTCGGTGATGCGGTTGATGATGACGGGGCAAATCATTGGTTATGCAAGTTAGTCTTGATTACTTACATATCAATACTTACAGATTTATGGATAACTTCTTTCATTTTGCGAGTGCAACGTTTCGATACAGATTCCTGTACCGTTTGCAAGTGAAAATCTGTAGTTTTTATCAATACATTTGTCAGTTTTGTACTTTCCAACTTCTGAAATGCCACTCGGGGAACCGACAACAAGCTTATAAAGTATACAGTGGTAGCGATAACTCGTTATTCGACTTAATGTGACCGCCTCCGTGGTGTAGNGTTTAGAGCGTCCGCCCGGAGAGCGGAAGGTCGCGGGTTCGATTCCCGACCGCGTCATACCATAAGACGTTAAAATATGGTACTTGCTGGTGCCTGCCTGGCGCTCGGCATTAATAGGTACAACAAGGACTGGTCGGCTCGGAGTCAGTATAAT